>DWQK01002231.1:0-13580 GCA_018231225.1 Noctuana stator | reverse complement strand
ACTAATAGGATGCCCCTACTAAAGATGCTCTGACAAAAGTGTTTCTAACAAAAAGCGCTTCTTTATTGAGCAACACGACTCGATAACGAACGACAACTTCACTGACAGTTTTAGAACAGCTCATTGTGAATCTTGGTTTTTTATATCAATGCTTTTCATATAATTCTAGTGGCTATTTTGCAATGCAATTCTTTTTATTTTGAAAGACTAGGAATGTGAATTGCATAATTAGTATAAACAGATTTAAATAATTTTTAATTGTTAAATTTAAATTCGAGAATCCGTAGTACTCGCCCTTCCTACTCGATATTCTCACGCGGCGCGGCTAAGGTGAAGCGGCTATTAATGTTTCTATTAACCGCGCTTAAAACAACCCGATATTTATTGCATTTTCATAGTTTTTACGAGAAATCTTTCCAAAATTTAATTAAACGACTTTTGAAATGGTGACGCGGTTTTATTAGTAGTAACTCAATATAATTTAGGCGACGCCTAATTTATTTTATTGCGGGCTGTAATACGATGTTTAGTGTTATTTCGCGCTATAATCGTTTCTTTACCGATTTTGAAACATAATTTATTACTACAAGTGTTATTGAAAAGGCGACTTATGGAATTTTTAATGGTTTTATGTTTTTACTTTCCATAAGTACTTAGATTTAATTCTTTCATATTTATCTTCATATATCTTCATAATCTTTGTAATATTGTCAACGAGTCTCCGTGCCCAGCAGTGGGCCATAAAAAGGATTACAGGCAGGCAAAGCTGAGGGACCTTAGTTCAATTATTATTCTATACTTATAAAAACTATGACGGTGGCCCCGAATATAAAATTTAATTCCAGCTTTTACACATCTAATGCAATAACTAGCTTGCTTTGGAAGGGGGTTATAGGGGAGGACATTTCCAGACAAATAGTACAAGTTATGTGGTATAACTAGAATGTCGATAAATATCGGAAGTCAAAATGATTGTACGCAGTCTATCGACAAATACTTTCGGATATTTCCCTAAAAGCCACGTTACAGGGGAGGCACATCTTGCTTAAGGATTACAGCACCATGGGAAATCATAAAGTAAGGGATGACAACCCCTTGGCACGCAAGATAGATGTGGAAAAAGAAACTTCCTACTCGAATCCGCAAAGCTTCAATTTCAACGCAATTTTCTGCGTATTATTATGCTTTTTTGAATCACTTTTATTGATGGAAAAGGAAAGTTATATAAGTTTATGATAAAAAGTATTTATATACCTATATTGTAATAATAATGAAGGTAACTTTGCCCTACTTTAACTTGACCAAAAAAGTTAAGGTCTAACCTATGGATTTAATTTCCTAACCCCTGGCAGGTTATGTATGGCACATCAACATCAACAAAATCTTACCTGAACTAACCTAACCGGACCTAATCTCTAGCAGGTTGTTGCTGCTGTTATCTCTTAAAAAAGAAGAACGAAATGCTCCAACCACCAACTTTTATATGGCTATTTGGTTTAGCTATAGATTTTAATAACTTTCTATTCTATGTACCAATAACAACGGAATAAGAATACAGCCCCTACACCCCGACACGCCTCTCAAGAGTCCTTTTATGCTAACAAGCTCATAATATGGAGATTCAAGGCGGCAGACTGACAGCCCACCGCGGAATCAAGTCAAAGTAAATAATAATATACTGACTAGAAAAGGGTTGTCTCGGACGACGTATGCATTATTCCCAAAAAATAAACATATGTGTTTTTGACATGGTTTTTTCTGTCCTCCCCTTGAAGGATGCGGGCGGAGATGCAATAAAATAACATTTAAACGTTAATGTTTGTTGTGGTACTAAATGTCTACGAACTCGAAGCAGGATTAGCGTTCGAGTTACAGTATACAACTGTTAATGATTTGAAATATGTACAACAATTTCTGATACCTATTATAGTTTAACAATACACGTTCACGACAGGTCAAACATTTTAAAGAGATCATTAGGATTTGGTTACAACAAGCCGTGACAGATGCACGGTCAGGTAGAGACTAGATAGAATCTAGATTCCGTTACGAATACTTACGATGCACCTTATTACAATAATAACTTAGGTAATTTCATAATTTTGAAAGGAAGGATGAAAAATGTTTACTTTGATCAACCAAATTTTTTGTATCAAGGCAAAGGGTCTATTTAAACAGATAGGTAACTAGTACTTCTCAAGTTTCGCCTTTTTAGATAGACTGTACTCGAATGCTACCGGGATTGCTATCCGTAAACCTATGCATATAATATAATGGGAATTTTCACTTATTGTTTATACAAATAATGCATTTACAAAATAACTTTTATTAAATCCAACATTCAACATTAAAAGTTGGAAAGTACAAAGGGAATTGGAAATTCATATTTCGTGCGGTGAGCCACTACGCATTCAGTCGAATTGACTTTCCCAATAAAATATTTTCGAGGAAAAAACGGCGTAACGCCGATGTTTTGTATCGAACACTTCGCCATATTGGAAACACTATTCTTCGAATAAAAGCATTGCTTCATCATTGCTTTCATAAAAACTCACAATACTCAATACGGCATGATGGAGATTTCGTTTGAATGCGAATACGCGAAATTTTTCATGTCTACAGAAAACAAAATAATGTTGTTGTCAAAACAATGAAAAATAAATACAGAAAAATCGTTTAAAAAACATTCTTCAATTAAATAAAACTTTCGCTAATAGATGGCGCTACAAGTCACTGAATTTATTTAAATCGATCGAATTTCGACCTTTATAGGCGACTTTTAGATTAAATAATAATAGAATTTTATTCATTAGTAACCGCTAAACTCTATATCGTGAGTTGTATCGCGGGAGTAAACTTGCGTATATAAATGAGAGTTTAAATGACACAATGGACCCTTGGTACCACAATGCCAGTTGACAATGAGAGTCGCTTTCTCAAGGGGCGATGGGTCCGTATAGAGTTTAGATTGTTTATGGCTCTACCACCCGTACGAACCCAGTCATTGTCATTATTTATGGCAATTACGAACCCAATTAACAGAACGCACACTAAGAATGCTGTTAAAATGAATAGTTTTAGTTTTTACCACGTCTGCTAAAGCTGTCTACTACGTCTTGATACAGCATAATTAGCATCTTGCGATCTAAGATCACGTTTGTGGACAGAAAATCTTGTCTCCGTAGCTAATATTTCACTCAAATTTCTTGTTTTTTTTTAATAGTAAATATAATAAATAATATTAAAACAAATATATACTCGTAATATATGGGAATTACATAATTTATGATAATCATTTTTCTTAATTATTTCAATAAAAATCTATTTAATTATAAATAAGTTTTTAAAAATAATAAGACAGATTGCAAAACTTTGATAGAGTTTTTAAAAAAAACAGTATAAAAAAATTCATACTAGGTAGCTATTTCCCATTATTTGCATGCCCTTGCCATATCACCATAAAAATCGAGGTGCAGCAAAAGACCATAAAAATCCGCAGTAAACGAGGCGTTTTAACGGCCACTACTATTTATAATCTATAATTAATCTTGGTTGGAATCTGCATTAATGAAGGTAGAAACAAACTATAGGTAAATACATCATGGACAGTAGCCGACATGTGCACACGACACTAAAATCATAATTTATTTATTGACCATAGCTTAATTATTGCGGTGTATTCCATACCGCCATTACTTAAAATCTATAATATTGTCTTGCTTGCGGGTTACGTTTTTCAGTCACTGACGCGTATATAACGTTCGTACTTATGACACCATAGAACAATGAAGGCCATTCAGTCAGTTTATAGCAAATTCATGTTCATCAGAAGGTGCGTCCTCACAATCGGGCACCATCTTCTTTTAACTCCAAGACAGGTGATATTATAGGTGATATATAAATTTGTGTAGGTACTATAAAGTTGGACTTTTGATCATTTGTTTCTAGCTTCATCTGTCATAAAAACCACGAGGTAAGACAAGGCTGCGATCCTTGCCCACGCTCACCCATTGCACCACACCCACGGAACCACTCGCAACGCATTCAACCCATCAATTCATCGATTCAGAACCTTATCACGACAGTCATAAGACTATTCGAAGTGTCCTGCTAAGATTGTTAAGTTAACAATCGCCCAACTTAACATTTCAGGCTTTTGTAACAGTTTAAGCTTTAGTTCTCAGCAATAAGAGCGGAGTTGTGAAGGGCAAGGAGTTGCAGATAATGTAAAGTAAGACGAACAGACACCATTCACGTCCTGTCGGAGAAGAGAACATAAACATTGCGTTAAATAAATCATCGGAGACACGTTTTGTGACTGCGTTTTTAGCTTTTGATTTTTGTATTTGTTTTTTGTTGGGCTCCTTGTTTCGACGCCGAGTGCAGCGCTGTATGGACTTGTTCCAATAAATGGAGAATTAATGGAGAATTTATTAAGTGACGCGCACGATTAGCTGTCACGATTGCTCGCTACCAGGCTAAAGCTATACCTACTGCATGTTTAATTTTGTGATTTATACTCGTACACTTGATTTTAAAGGAGTGCCGAGAACTTTTTTTCGCCGGCTTGTTTCTCCCGGCCTACCTTAGCCAAAAGGGCGGCTATAGCCGATGTACCGTATTGTTTAACGTTAATCGAGTAGGTACACAAATAAATTATGTTGAATTAAAAATGTTTAGAATTTGAGTTTTCAAATACGCACATGAAACAATGTATATGAATAGAAATCGTTAAGTAGAGCTTTTTTGGGAAAAAATGTGTTTTTGTTATCAATCAATCCCTTACGCTCAAAAGCCACATCTTCTGTTTCTTTAATAAATTCATAACAATATTGCTAATATTTTATAAATCTAGCAGACACTCGGAAACTAACTTCATGTTTTATTTGCAACTTTCCAATATAAAATATCGCGCACTACAGCGTGCTGTCAGAAGTACAGTTTATTTTTCTATTCCTCGGGGTTGCTTGTCTCAGAGATGGCGCACGACATTTGCAAGCTTCGCGACCCACGCCCGAATACTGTAGATGCAATATTCTAGACGTAATATTCTTTACTTTTACGAGTACATTTCTTTATGCGATATATAAATTCATCATTTAAACTGACCTGCAGAAAATCTAACCCATCGACCCGTATGATGTAGTGGTTACCACGTCGGTATAAATTCTCTAGGAAAATATCAAACATTTTGTAGCGCAAACCGATTTTTATATGAAGTAAGTTAGCCTAGGAAATTTAATATTGGTACAAAGTACCTACCTATTGAAGCAGAAGTTGATAATGTACGTAGAGCCAACACCAGCCCAACCGCAGAGCACGCTTGCCATACGGCACGCGTTTTTGTCCACACTGCCCTAAACCTTTGCCTTTTTATTCGATTTCAGGATTCCTTGTGAAAGAACAGGGATATGTTATGTACCCACAGCGTTCTAGAAATAGTAATAATAAATATAACACTAAGCAACAAAGACCACTGAAACCCATTGACATCCAATATAGTGTGTCCGGCAGCAACCCTTCCTAGCCAAAACACAAGTATTTGCGACAAGACTTGCTTTGTGGTGGATTATGAGGGCAGCAGTGGTATCTCTACGTGCGAAGTTTAACCACCTTCAAATATAATAACATAAATTGAGATAAAAAATATATACAAAGCACTATTCGGTGGAGCAATTCGCGCTTGGCTTGCTTTTTCTTTTTCTCGCACGACAACACTATCTTTTTGGCGCGCCAGCACACGGAGCAAAATGGCCGCCGTTAGATGGAGACACTCGATAGTGAATGCAAAACCGGATTGATAGCGCTCCGTAGTGTCCCGGTGACATTTATTACCAACCCTACAAAATTATGGTCTCCCAGCACCACCACTCGTTGAAACTTTGCTTCCAAACTCATTTTATTGGCTCCACTCCAGAAAGGAAGCGCCGTCTACGCACCCGATATCAATTCATTCGCGTCAGCTAAAAAACATCATAATTTTCCCCATAATGGCATATGTCGCTGCCGAGGCGTTTCTAAATCGTTTTATGCAAAATATGTTTTAAAAATGTCCCGCGCGATTCCAATCCAAATAAAATTTGAATAAACTCTTGTAATTCCCTCTGAATCATGCACACGATCAAGAATATGTTTGAAACGAGTACCCTTTTTATAAACCCTATAATTTATCGTTATCAAATAAACATAATAATATTATATTATTCACTTTGTGGCATCTATATTCCTAACTATTAATCCTGCACAAAAAAGCCATTGTTTGCTAATAATAAGTAATACATATTCCGATGCGTTAAAGAGACAAGCATTTTATATCTATTGTTTCACGAAAGCCAATGAAACGGGGAAAAAATAAAGTTTAGCCAGCTCTATCACAGTAGTACGACAATAGAAACTTGAACAAAACGCGCGCAACGTAGAAACTTTGAACGGAACGTGGCGTTTGCAAAAAGTTTGATTATTGTTAACGCATCGGCTGTTGTGTAAACATCCGTCCCGTGAATCGGAACGCGTTCGTGGGATGCCATACTATACGACCTTTTTTTTGGTCGCTTTCGAGGCAAAGTTAGAGTTGCCAAGTGTGAGTTCAACCGCGGGACAATTTTGAATTCGGATCTATTGTTTCAAACAAAATGATGTCTTTTTTCACGGAGTATTTTAGTAAAAAAACCCTTTAGGCCTTTTTAGGTTGTGTATTTTGACATGATTATTAGTGATTCTATAACGATTTCGTATATTTATTTATATTTTTCCTGTAATTCTTTAGCTATCTAATATTAGTCGGTAGGTAGTTTTGTAGCAGAAATACTGGAATAAATGTAATTTATATCACAAAGTACATCTAAAATAATTTCACGTGTTTTCTGTGGTTACCTACTTGGTTTACATACATTATGTTATGGTTTTTAGTTTATTAGGAATTTCGATATCGTCAGGCTGCCTGTCCCAAAAAGAATCTTTGGAGATGGCGCCCTTAGGAAAGATTTATGAGCAGTGACAAAGTCAATTTTACGGGCCGACGGGAGATAGGGCACGGCCGACGACGCCTCCGCCTTTATGGAATTTGCCATGGGCTTTTAACTGAAATTGTCCTCGCGTAAACATTTACCTGCCAATTGTGACAAATCGCTTCCGCCTAAAGCAATGTCCACTCCAACAATTCAATTCTGAGTAGACTGCAATGTGTTGGGGGTGTTGGGCGAAGATTTTTTGCAGATTACTGTTTTTGTAGTCTAATAAAAGCTATTTAAACTCGCAAAACATTTCACTTCACATTTCAAATGTTTCGTAACAGTGTAACGTTTAATTTTTCGTCTACGAATACTCTTACTTAGTTTATAAATCCATTTTCTGCAGACGAGCAAAAAAGCTGTCAACATTTTTTCTGCGGATTCCGATATAGGCAGAACATGAACTCGATTTATGGTCCATTGGAAAAACGCAAATACACCCGAGGGAATACTAAACGCACCGTTCCAACGTCTTACACATTCCGACCACGGATCATAACATACTCGCCGATATCCACCGCATCCGTGAGCTAAATACGATATTCGGCCTCGCCGCTTAATACGAACACGTGAAACGTATCTCCCTCTATTAGTAATTAATATGTCACCGACGAGCTGCCCCTCTCGGAAAAGAGACGGTTCAAGGAAACGCTGCAGCAGACTAATATTATCACGACAAATATCTCACGTCCTCGCTACCGATTCTACGAATACGACTTTTTATTTTTTCTCCTCGAATCGTCACCGACCCCGTCACTTTTAGCCGTTCCAACGTTTTTCACCTTTCATCCATCTGATACTGATACCCGGTTACGGGACGCACCTGTCGGTTGGAAGATGATGAATGCGAAGTCGCTTTTGGCGTTTGTAAGTGCAGTTTTGTCAGTTGGGTCGCGGAGTGAGTGGTGTTCCCCATCAATCTCGGCGGTAATGAGGAGATGTGCCCGTGATAGTGACGGCCGGGGCCGGCGCCTGACGCGAGGCGTGGCGCGCTAACGAGCCGTGTCCCTCGCCTTAAAAAAATAAAACTGCTCGCGCGTCTCACTCGAGATACTCCTCGATACCCCGCCTTCGTTCCAATTACGGAATCCGGAGCGCACGAATGAACCCTAATCGATTGGATTTGTCACGAACTGCGACTGCGACGCGTCTGAACGAAATCAATAAAACACAATAAATATATTTAATTAGTGCACACACAACAGATATATACGCAAAGACGTCTATAATGATGGAATCCGACTCGGTTTTAATTTACCGATAAATTACCATCGCGTTAATTAAGTCGTCACAGTCTTGTTGAGAGAACGAGTCACTCGATCATAAAAGCTAAGACCTCTCAATCATGTTCCGGTGCGGGGCTGCTAGTGATAGCGGGCGGCGCCATTATTTTACTTTTGACAGCTTGAGGTGCTCGGCGCACGCGAGCGTAGGTGGTCCCCTATCTCGGACACTCGGTCCCCACTTCCTAAGTCAACGTTTCTCGCTGTGCTTTTGTTGTCACTACACTATTGTCCGTATAAGAAACGGAATAGAGTCGGACCGCCGGCGCGCTACCGCCGTCGGAGCTTCAACATAATCGCCGAAAACTCATCTCGCTCGTTTCGAATTAAAAAGATCGTAAAACGAGTACATAAAAGTTTTGTTTTTGCGGAGATTAGACTGGTATGGTCCCGGCAAGAATTTTATTTTACGACGACATTATCATATTTAAATGTGGCAAACGATTATAAAATGTCTCGCGTGGCGTCACCCGTCGAAAACAAAATACCGTTTACACAATCGACTCATAAAAAATATTGTTTACCTAATGAAAGCACTCCGCGCCAAATTTGAATTTATATGTTTTATTTCGGAATCGAAAATGGTCGACCTACGCGTATTGTTTCGGATTTTACATTTTATCGTGCGTCTTTATAGCTTAATAAAATTTAGTTTCACTCCTCACTAACTGTTTGAGATGTCCAGTCCCAGACATTTTGATACCAGCCAGTTAAGTATTTACATTTTTAAAATCCTACTCAGAATATGATGTCTTTTCAGTCAGTTTGGAACTGTTTTGTATAGATAAAATCTCTATAAATGTAAATATTAATTCGATATTAGCATAAGATCAGTTTACAATGTTTTATAGCAAATATTTACATTCCTAGGTATGAAAATCACAAGTGTTTTGAGAATGTATTCAATATTTTAACATCAGCATAGAAATATAATTTAAAAGATTAATTTATTTTTATCGCCCGCTCGCTGCATAATATATTATTATTATGTTTGAAACGACGATGTTCTATAATTCTACAAATGTATGCTTTGAACTAAACCGTAAATAATTAACACACATGTAATGTTTACACTCAGTTATAGTATACAGCAGGAATTAGTGTATTGTGACTCAATCAATCAACTGAATATATGATTAAATCTTAAGTCGTTAATTAACAAATTTTATAAGATTTCTATTTTAATTCGTTAGGTCTTAAAATGATAAGAAATATTAACGTCACTACCATGCTATCCGTACCGCTATTAGTTGTGAATATTGGCTGATGTCTCATTACATAATACTAATAATTTATTGAAGTTTAAGCAGCCTGGAGTAACAACTATCTACACTTTCTCATCATAAAACAATGAAAGAACACAGGACTAATTAATCAATCACTTGTCACATGCAAAATTAATCCTTGGCCATCGGCGTTTAGGTAAATTATTCACAGATACAACACTATTCGCTTGCAAAGCGACGTCTAAGACATGTCCAAATAAATTAGAAGCAGGATCGATTTACCACTGCACGTACACACGAGCCGATTGCATACTAATCGATGACAGACCACTGCATTATTCAGTCGTGTAAGATATTGACCATTTAGCGTTGAACTGTGCGTAATCAGTAATTGACATTTTTTATGTTTTACTAACAATGAAAAGGACCCCTTAACAATAAAAAGGACCTTGAACATATTATGCAACTCATTAATTTTCCCCTCTAAATATGTAAGGTACCCTATGCAAACGAAATCCAATAGCATAAATCCAATAGCTCTTTGGAAATCGACGTGATCCAACCCTGCTAATTCGGACGCCAAACTTTAATAGTTCACATAAAATATAGGCGTAAGTTATGCCTGCAGAGAAGAAAAGGCACGAAACTTCGAACTTACCTACGGATACTACTAGATACGACTGTATTTATTCTACCATATTAATCATTTAGAAGGAGGCAACCCTGATAAATAACTCAGATTGGATATTAACCGCAATAATCACAAGCTTAGCGCTCGTCGCGGAGTTGCCGTGCATGGTTTGATGCAGAGACATAAATAATTCATGACTTCATTTAAATTTGTATCTATTTGTCCATTATAAATTATGCCATATTTATTTATAGCTTCCATATCGCTTATTAAAGGCTTGATCGTATCGTCTTATTTTAAATCGATGTAATATGAACCCATTGTGTGGCAGGCCAAGTTCTCGCAACCAAACAGTATGCGATAATTAATAGAATAATCCTTATTGTGGTATCAAAACTGGAACATATACAATAATTTGGAGTAAAGAAATACATTTTAGTCAAAAGTTCCAGTATAGTTAGTTATTAATTGTTTTCCAATAACACAACTCAACGTAACAGTCTTCTAAACGATAACTTTGCCTTATTTACACTTCGTATGCCTTTGTAGACATTAAATTTACCCAAAGATGAAAGCGAACGATAAAATGACAAAATTCAAATGCAATCGAGATTTTGGGTAATTTGTAAACTAATTGATTATTATGTTCGAGGTGTCATAGGCCGCACGATTACGAATTGATTATAAATGACATGGTACTTACATAATTAATGTTTAATTTGATTTAATTATGATAAATTCTGTCGACGTATGTTCTTATGATAAACCCAGACTATCATATTATTATATAAATAAACGAAACAAAATATTATCGTTATATTTTAGGTTTGTTTTATAAAGTTACAAAAATATTATTTAAGAATAATTTCGATGCTTAGTAACCATGTGGTGAGGAGCATTAAGTTAAGTCCCTCTTGAGCTAGATATGAGACAGGCGCTAGGACGGCAATGGAAGGAGAGACAATGGAATGGTGTCTATATCAACGCCTGTTATGTAATTACAGAAATATTATTTTTAAATTAGCTTTGAATAAAATCAAGACCTTTTGTAAATAAACAGAGTAATTGACTTACTTTCGTGTCATTATAAATTTATAGATGACGCTGTCCTGTAAGTGCGTAGATAAGTCTAAGACTCAGAATAACCAACAACTAGGTATCTTGCATATATAAATACATTTGCATGAATGTATGCAAAAGAGGGATTTCTCTAGACTATATCCTGTTGTGTCGCCATGTATGAAACGTTGTCGCAAGTTCTCATATAAATACAATTAGATATATATCGGTTGGCGAGCCAGTTAATGCAAATAAATGCAAAACGCCGTTGACGCCAGGCTCCTTGTGTTCTTATTGTTATAGTTCTTGGTAGCAGCTTCATTGTAACAATAAGTGGTTGGTCGTTTTTATACAATTTGTATTCGATCCGTCCGTTCACAGCCTTGAGAGTCATTAGACTTGACACGCAAAGTATGGATGTTGCAATGGATTTAACACTGATTGTGTGCAACCGTTATTATGGCCCACTGCTGGGCGCGAGTTTCTAACCCACATCCGGGAACGGCCTGAATTCCACCACGCCGCCTAGAGGACCTCCGGCCAGGTTAACAACTGTTATCTGTCGATAACAACCGCGACTACAGCTTAACGTGCCCTCCGAAGCACGAAAGCGCTGATAAAATTCTGTCACTGATTACCTTGGTGATGACCAATCATCACTAACCCTCATGGAATAGTAATGTTCCATTGTTGTTCACAAATATCCTTTTAAATTATTAGCATATATATCTAAGTTATCTAACTTTTTATCATTTAGGATACCATCTTAATCCAGGGCATGCGATACAAATAGTTTGTACGTTTGACCTCCCGCGAATTCCGCCAGTAACAAGAGGATACATAGGAGTACACACATGTTTGCACACGGTTCCCAAGTGCACCGAAGATATGTGTTGTTCAAACAACAGTGTTTGTCCGTGTGTTTGCCTCCGTGTTTGAGCAGTCGCCTCGTTGGTCAGCAGAACTGATCAGATGTAGAAATGGCCTTTAACTGTTTTATTTTAAACTTAAACATTTTTTTTTCGCTGAGTTTATTTGGCAGTAAGCAAACTTCGATTCTTGTATCCAGTTAGTTTTAAATTTTAATAAATTTAGTAAAAATAATACGAAAACCTTAATATCCTATGTGTAGTATTGTGTAGGTGTGAAGAATGTGGCCATTGTGCCATTTCTATAAAACGTTAGCTCTTTAAATGGATCGTATCAACTGATTAAACAAATACACGTAACTTATTAAAGGCTGGATACTGTTGCTGGCCAGTTTGTGTACACTGTTCTGGAGAAACAAAGCATGTAGGTTTTGTCCCTACAAATAGTTGACATAAATTAATTGTAAGCACAGATGGTATATATATACCTAATTGTTGAAATTAATAGTAGGTTTTAAAGGACGTGTGACAACCACAACTTTCCAACTACCAAACTTCACGAATACGAATATACCAGATATTTATGCATAATTTCCTGCGAATATATTTTACCTTCAATATACAATATATTGTAGTATAGCTAAAGTTAGTCTTTTCCTTTTTTCATTTTAAATTATTTATTTTTCCTATTATTCAAATTCGTACTCTACGAAATTATCCTAGCTCTGTAAGTTCTCCCAAATGTTGACTAGCAGGGAATGCTTTTACCATTAATTCCATCTTTTCCGATATTTTGTACCTACTCGGTTCAGCAACTCAAATAGGAGTGCTCTCTAAGACAAGATGTGGAGCATTTCTTCTCATGTGTATCGAGATGGTCGCTATACATACTTATAGTAGCACTATAATAGCTCTATTAAAGTCCATTATTCACTGAACCCTAATCGGCGATGGTATAATTACCTCATTAACCCCGTCGATGGCTCATAATTTCTAATTAACGCCATCCACCCCATTGATTTGTGTTTGAATTTTATTTTAATTGCCCTGATTATTATCATCATCGTCGTATTACTTCCATGCAATGAAAATAATAATTTCTAGCATAGAGCAAATACCTAATGACTTTTTATTTATTAATGTACCAACTTAATGTATGAGCTACAAAGGTGCCTAGGTGCAACTTAATGTCAGATGGCATTCTCTTCCTCTCAATCTTGGGTGATGGTCACATTTTAAGATAGGTGCAAACAAAATTGTACTTCTATTTCAAAATGGACGTTGGTGTCCGTGGGTCCCTTATAACTGTGATAACTTAAATGATAACAGAAAGACTGCTTAGCACTAGTTACTTGCTGCTACTCAGTTTGCTTCAAAATTCTATATTATGAACATTCTACAGCACAGGGTGGTGCAGACAATTCTCCTGCAGTAGCTCGCCTGTCTCGCACCCTGGCCGGCCGCTCCGGGGATAATTTACACTGTAATTAAACCGGTTATTG
>DWQK01002230.1:0-13581 GCA_018231225.1 Noctuana stator | reverse complement strand
GAAGTTAAGCATTCCAACTTGGCGGACTTATAACAATTTTCTTACATACTCGTTCCAACCAAAAATATGAGCAGTAATAAATAATACGGAGGGAAATAGAAATTACTTATAATGTAATAGATTGATTGAATAGAATGAATAGATTGAGCAGTAGAGCTGAATGAAAGTTATGCAGGATACTACTAGTAGAGTTAAGAAAATAGAAGTAGAACGTACTGAAATAATATAACAGATGGTGGAGAAATAACAAAGAATTGCAGCCAATATTACTGTCCGTTTTGTAAACAGCTAATTGACTTAAAACAGCTTTTTAGATAATTAAAACAAATTTGCTAAGTAACAAATATTTTTGGTAGGTTTTACTGAAAAGGTCATAAATTATTTACTGTTGTTTATAAATAATAATTAATTATTATAATGCCATTAACAGTACCAAAATTAATGTTGTTAATTGTCTGAATCAATTATAGGCCATTAAGAAAATTACATGTTTGTAAAATTGACAAAAAAAAAGAGAGAACGCTGATATGCCCTATAAACGTTAACCCAAAAGGTGCATAAAAGGGAATGAACCTATAAATTAAAATTAAATCCATTATTATTAATAAACGTACGGTTTTTGTTTTGTCTTATCAAAATAATTATTATAATTAGCTTAAAGACATCAAAAATGCGTAAATGTGTATAATAAAAATAGGAAATAGCACTCATAATGCTTATCTTCGCAATAATAGGTCATTGCTCCTAGTCTGAAAACTTTGCAGAGATACGAGACAAGAGAAATCTCTTAGGCGATGTCGTATTTCTCTCTAAGCTCTGAAATAATTATGCTTAAGTTAAATAACTGCACACAAAGCTACATATGATGCCTGTATATTGTTACCTAAGTATAATGGACATTTGTTTTAATAGAAATTAAATTTCGTAAATTCAAAAGACAAATTTAAAATATCCACGACTTATACCACCAAAAATCTTGGCGGTAACCATGTGGGTGGGTAATTCTAAACGCAATCATTCCAACACCCGAGCATTTTCACGAAAAGCCCCGAAGTAATGTCCTCAATCTGAAATAATGATCTACATACATTCTCATTCCATATCATCTACATCGCGTTATTGCGAAATCTAAAGAAGCATTTTTTTTACGAGTTTCATTTCACTCTTTACATTCATATGGATAAAGAAGTATTTTTAACATAAATTGCTGGGTATATTTCCGTATCACTTAAATTAATTTTCATAATAATATAACTTTTTTAATCAGACAAGTAAAAAGTTTAGAACTGGTATAGTTCGCCCGGGGGCTGGTTTCATTTGACACGACCATCTCAGTCAGGGTGGGTACTACCGCCACATCCTTACCAATCACCAGAAGGAGAAGCGTCTCCTTCTGGTACTTCTACTTCTCAAAAATATATTAATATTGTATTATCCGTTCTAAATTAAATCTTATTTGAATTCGAAGTATTGGTACTCGTAGTAGTGAAATAAAAAATACTTTCACCATAAATTTCCCATGGATTTTCAATTCCATTTCCAGTCGAACCTATTGTTCTCAAAGACTATGGCGGCTGATATATTTTCATTTTTTGCTCCCCATCTCGGCAGATGAGAGATAAAGCATTTCGTTGGACGTCAGAAGCAACGGTTAGGCATTAATTTAGAGCCAAAGGCGATGTCCTTTGCCAAAAACTGTGTTCGCTTTATACACCTTTGTACTTTACGCTTATTGAAAAATGGTGACGGTACCTAATGAATATTCAATTAATAAATGAATTTTGGTAATACCTATACATTTTTTTACAGAGCCGCTCATACATGTAGGATAAATGTATGCATTGGTTGGTAGGTCTACTACGTAAGTATACTTGTATGTGCGAACGTCACACTCAATGCTTCGAAGTGGACTGTATATGTGAAATGTGGAGGATAAACACAATCCTGCCAAAGTCAATAGGTAAAGGAAAACCACCTACCTTAACCTCCAAGTCGAACTGGGATGATTAGTGTCACGCATGGCGCTATCTCACTGCAGGATACAGGATATAGGCACAGTCGGTGATCCTGTCATGATGGTCTTGGGATGCTAGGACGTCACTAACACTCAACCGGTAGCACGGTTAACCATCGGAGGTTAAGACAAGAAGCACTGTACGTCTGTATTTCGCGGCGCGAGCATCGACTACGTCATCGCTCAGACTGACATTGAAATGTCAACGTCAGTGGATTTATTTTCAACTACCTACATTTGCCAAAGATTGAACAATGTACACACTGTGTTTACATGTAAAGGTGTATTCAATCTAAAGATTAACAAGTAGAGAACGCTTTTACAACGAACATTAAGTACTTACTATTCTTTTGTACAAATGTCAATTTATCTGTATTGATTACATTCCTTTTAAAATTTTAAACCTTTTTTTTTTGTTACTGTGATAGTACCATCCTGACAACGTCGTAAAAGTATTGCAATTATACTGAAATTAACATACATTTTAATTGACTAGTCGAGAGTCTTGGGACACAATGTCAATTGGACTAACTGGAAAATTACTAAACTTTCTGAACTATTTCCAATGTAATTAATCCATAAGGATGGGTTTTCCTAAAATTAGTAACATACCCTCAGGGCAGAAACCCTACAGGACGAAAACAAAAATAATTATACTACTACGCATTTCAATATTAAAGTGAATGATTTATTTACTTATTTAATGAGATCTTATTAATAGAGAGTAAACCGCTAGCAAATAATCAAATTGTTTGGATTATAACATGTTTAGATTATTTATAAGCTTTTTAAGTTACTAAGTAACTGAAGCCTAAGATTAGTGATTTTGAATCTCTCGTTTGCAACACGAAAGCAAACGATAAGATAACTGAGTCCTACAAAAAGTGTGTGACGATGAGGACTTGTTTACGGATTGCCGCAGTTAATGAAGTTTTAAAGAAAAAAGTGGAAAGCAGCCTTAGTAGGATAAAGTGCTTTTACAAATAAAAAGTTTATTTGCTTTAGTAGCGAGGATAAACAAGATGTGCAAAATAGAAAAAAATAGGCCTTAATGTATATTTCCATTCTCATATAGATCAAAGGTACTGTGTAATAGCTATCTATAGTAAGAGGTATCTTTCGTGAAAAAAAGTATTTTGGTATTTCTTTATGTTCATAGATGGATGTAAAAATTGGTTCCTGATTTTACAGTAAAAATGTGTAGGTATAAAGTGTAAATTGCAAGAAGCTATGCGCTTAAGTAAGTAAGTTAAGGCCAATATGTATCGTGGCAAAGGAATTAATATTACAAATCTGTTTTATACACGTAACTCGATATCCTAAATGACCCGATAAGACCCGCAGGCGCTTTGACAAACAATATTTTTGTATAAATGTGAGTATACTGTAAATTAATGAAATAACATCCTATCAATAGGAGTTATTTCTGAAATCGGTTAATAAATAATTATTGCGGCTTAAATATAAAATATATAATTTTGTAGTCAAACCTTTTATTCGCTTAAAATTATCTTAAGTTGTAGATAGTAGCAGTAGTAGCTATTTGTAGCAGAAGCGATACGGCGATGCAAGTCTAAAATCAAAGGTTTTGAAAATTATGACTTTTTTGCATATAGCGTTTTGGACGACACTACATAAGTACGAGTATACCTTGCCGTTTTCTAAAACCTTAATTACGTTATGTTGGTAAGTGAAACCGTTACTGTTGCTTTATTACATCAAAGGCTTTAAAAAAGTGATCAGCTGACTAGCATCTTTTCATTGTTTGTTTTTATTCTAGTCTTTTAGTATACTTATACAACAAACTATGTATGTCTTCAAGGTTTCAAGAAGAAATACGTGTCATCCTGAGCTTCCTGACTTATTACTCTTGTTTATCGCCTCTTTTTAACATTCCACTCTCCAAAATATAAATAAATCACTATACGCATGTTGTATCCGACTTACGTTTCACATTTAATTTGTTTCCCTTCCAATTCCCGTACGGACCAGTTTATCAGTCAGTACCTACTTTTTTCGTTGGTTCACCAAAAATGGCTGACGAAACAAAATGACGTTATTTTATCTAAAGGAAAACACATTAGGTTATCAACCTTTTGCCTTTTTAGAACCAAAGATAACTTTTAATAAGTAAAAAACAAAAGTACAGTAAGTACACTAAGCCAGGTATTTGACGGGGATGTAACTTCTCACATAGTAATACAGCATATTATATACAAATTATTATTTTCTATAGGCCGACTAATTCATCACCGCAGAGTGTTACAATAACGACTGGTCACGCAGCTCATAAAATCCCGAAGATAATGGGATAGGTGTGGGAGTATCTTTAAAGTTAAAGAAATACAACTTAAATTTTTTGTTATCCTGTCGTCTGTGAGACTCCCACGTCACTAATTAAAGGATAAAATCTAAAGTGCCTTTAAATACTTTTGTTCTATGCGTTCCAAGAACATCTCTTTTATCAAAATAAAATAAAACGAATACAGGATTATAAGATTAACAAATTTTATTTCGGCTGGAGCTAACGTAATAACCTTTACAACAAAGTTTCAGGCAGCCTCGTTAGAAATATGTCATCATTAATAGCTACCCACTAAAATATTTAAGCATATTATTATAATTTTATTACAACGAGCCTTCGTCGAAGTTCGAAAATGAGTAACTAACATCATGCTTAAATTGTGAAACTATTTTCACATAATTATTATTAGATTTGTGCAATATTTTAGTGCTTTCACAGGTTTGTCATGCACAGGGTACTAATTAATGGTGTTTTCGGTATCAAGCTTTGTTTTGAACGTGACTTTTTTAGTTTAAATCCTAGCAAGAGGCACCAATGCGTCGTGCCTTTGAAGCAGAGCCCTTGTAGCGCCTTTTTTGAAGAAAATTGAAGACACAGAAGACGGGAAGATTGTTTCATAATTTAGATATACGTGGTAAGAGTGAACGTCTTAATCGAGTCAACTACAAAATCACAGTCATATAAAACAAGTCAAAGTTATAAAAAACACAACGAAGTTTTACTCGACATCAAAATAAGTTTTTAAAGTCCCTTACCAATTACTCTTACCGTGTAGTTTCATCATAAGTTAACCAACTAAAATTTTTATTCGCTCTGACGACACCTAATTTGTCCGTATTTTGCCGTTTTCCGGTACCTACATGTTAGTTTTACGATTTGCTGTCCTGTTCCGCCATCTCATTAGCTGATGGGAATCCGGATAAAGAGCAGCATAAAAGCTTAAAAGACCACTCATTTCGGTTTCACCTATCACCCTTGGATTGGGGAGCTACGAAATGAAACAAAATATTGTGTCGTATGGGAATCGTTCAGACACCTGACAAGTGCTGAAACCTTCGTCCATCTATCAATATATAACACACTTGAATGGAGTTCGGTATTACTTAGGGAAGGATAATGTATGTAGGTAATATTAAATTGGAATTTGGTGGAGTTTCTCTCTTTGACCGACTTAAAAAAGGAGGCGGTTCTCAATTCGACTGTATTTTTTTTATGTTCGTTATCTCATAACTGTCGACTGCGTGAACGGATTTGGATGTTTTTTTTGTCTGAAAGCTAATGCTTCCACCTTGGTCCAGTTCTGATAACGGCATCCATGAGAAAACCATATAAGTCTTAATTTTAAGTATGTGCGTGACCATAAGTATCTTAGAAACTGACATGGCGGTTACGCTCAGTAGTACAATAAGGTGGTGTTTGAAAACTATATTGAAAGAAATACCTAGCGATTGTGTTGATGTCTGTGCGAAGAGACAATGACCGCATGGTATCCACAGTACGTCATCAATTAACTCTGCCGCCATTGAAGTGAATTCAATTTAATGTCAACTCTACTTTTTGAATTATTGGCAATAGTACGTAGCCCAATGAAGCGTGAAGTTTAGACTTTCGTCGTACAAAATAAGATACTCGTTTAAACCTCCAATAAAGAGTTGTCGTACAATAGGTACCTGTGGCACAATTTACAAAAAATTACATTCGAAAATTACATCGAATTAAACAAAACACAGAAATTGTGTGTGAGGTGAGACAGACAATGGCTCTTACAATGGCACATACTACATACATACGAGAATATCGTAAGCGTTAAATACTGAAAATAAATCGATTATAGTAAAAAAACTAGATGTAACTTCGTGATTCTTTTGTCGACATTACGATATTATTATTTGTATGTTTTTTTGGGTTTCAGGTACGCGCGTTTATGTATGTATTGTTGTATGATATTGTTGATGTATGACATTCACGATATATACGAACCTATTGAAGTTTCTAAAATAGTCACGGGCCAGATGTTGCAACTGAGGCCAGTAATGGCACTTAACTTCACTTTTTGAAATTAACTTTACTTAACTTCAAAAGTTCGACAACAAAACCGAAGTAAATATAAAATGAAGATCCAATAAACCGCACTGCATTACGAGAAACTACCTACCACGCAACACACAAATTAACTGCAACGCGAAATGAATTCAATATAAGCACATGTGCTCTCATATGCGTTGACTGAAACATGCAAGGTTTTGCAGTTATTGTTTTACTTTTACCAACTATCTTACTATATTACATTCTTTATATTACATTTAGGCTTATATAAAATATAAGTACTTGTTTACGTGTGCAGGCTACCTTTATTATGGTCATTTTATTTCATGAGCGTTCACGTCTAACCTCAAATAGGATAGGAGTCCGACTTATAGAAACTATAAAAACTTGACGAAAATTTGTCAAACATTAAAATGTTTGAAAATAAACCTAATTTAGTAAAATTATTGTGTATGTCAAAACAACTTTATATAGGTATATTTGAATACACTAACACTTAATATTGTATACACTAAATCTAGTATATTCTTATAATCGTATGTACAAGCCAACTTGAAGAGTTTTAACCATATTATTTTATCCATTGACAGTACCTACACCTTCAAAGCATAGGTAACAACGACGTTAGGATATTCATCTTGCGTATAATGTGATGCGTGGCTGAAACAAGCGTTTAATATGATGCCACGTAGAGACATTACAGACCCGCTTGATGTAGATGAAACCTTAATTTATATTGTGTTATGGCTTTGTTATTTTAATATGTAAGTACATTCATCGTACTAAAAAAAAGCAATTTAGAAATGAAACTGAATCTACATATTAAGTAAAACATAATCTAATAGTGGGAAATTATAATTTTAAATGTACTTTTGTATTTGAGGACTTTACAAGGAAATAGAAAACGAAAATTTTTTAAACTTTCAAGATTATATTTGATTAGGTTACTAAGTTGAAATTATCATAAGCAAGGTAAGGAAAAAAAAACTATTTTACTCGTACCTTGCCTTGCTTATATTATACTATATTTTATAACTAATCATTTCACAAAAAATACATACATAACATTCTAAACAAAACAAATCCAATATTGATAATATAACTATTCCGTATTAATACCAGAATTTTCCTTTTTCGAACGTCGTCTTTCTTTTGAATCTTCAACTTAATTAGGTAATAGATTTCTTCATTTCCGATATTATTCCAAACTGTAATGGAATGTCATAAGCAGATATTGAGTAATTTCTTATTTAGGTACTACTACTGTGAACAAAGTTTTAGTAACGTTAGGTTGAGATCATGCACTTAACTTAATATCTACTAGAAGGGCGCTTGATCGATGACCATTTGAATGCGAAGATTAACTTTTAAAGTTCAAAATTTGTATTGAAGAGTCAAGAACACTAGGCATGACCGTAATTTCACAATTTAAGAACATTTGTTCAAACTATCCTCTTAACCTCTTAAGTACATCCATAATAAGAGTAATTCAATGGAGGAGGAGAAATGATATTTAGAGCAAGTAGACTTATCATTAAGCGACTGATCCATTAACGAATATTTGACATCGCTCGTTAAAGTTGGACACCTAATTACAACACAATATTGTTGCCTCCGGGTCGTCGCCCTGTGGGTTTGGCCACCACGCCTCGTTTTATGGGTGATGAAAAACTACCCCCGCGTTAAGGTTTAGTTTCAGCTCTACATTGCTGCGAAGAATAATTATAACTTCGAAAAAAAACCCACTTCAAAATTGTCGCGTACATACTTAAATTTAAAACTTATATGGTTCTCATGGATGCCATTAGAACTAGACCAAATTAAAAAGAGACCAAACGGGAAAAAAAAACATCCAAATCGATCGTCGAAAGTTACGAGGTAACAAATATAAAATAATACAGTCGAATTGAGAACACCCTCCTTTTTTTTTAAGTCGTTTAAAAGTATAATTAAAAAACAATTGAAAAACACACTGGAACTCACTTACGGATCGACTTGCTGTAACGAACTTTTTAATCTAATTTAATTATTTATTCAACATCACAAAATTTAATTTAAAAACATACTTATTCTTATTCTTATGAACTACATACACACTATGTACCATGCATAACATTTTTGGACATGCTTCTAATCAATCGCTTACTCTTTCCCGGTGAAACCAAATCGTTGCAGGAGACCAATGTTACTCGTACCGCAAATATAGCTAATGTTGAATTACGTAATCGTTCGATTTTAGTAGCAGTGACGTACCTATTTTTAAGCTGGTTATTAAAATAGGGTCAAGCCTGCTGACTAGCATTGTTTAAACCTTTAGTTATCATGACTTCACAAGCAAGTAACGATTTTCTTTTCGAGGTTCTAGGTCTGATACCAAATTATGGGTTTTTAGTCTCACTGGACTTGGTGTCGCTATACCATCTTTTCATTCTAATATTAATGCTTTAAAACAACATAATTTGCACTTGAATTCGACAAGGGCTAAGTAGTTTCTTGCTATAGGTTATTTATTTTTTTATACTTTATACATATATTACTTATTATATTTTATTTTACTTATTATATTTTATACTTTATACATATATTATATATTTTTGCTATAGTTTATTTTTTTATACATATTTTTGTAAATTATTAATTTATATTTGTTATTCTAACAACGGGTTAAGTCTAATAAAAACAAGAAAATTCCATCCAAACTTGAAAGTGATTTCTGTATAGGTCTTTCGATGTCTCGCACGGAGAATTATTCAGTATGACCAACATGTGGAAAATACAGGGTCTTGTAGTCAATTCCATGTAGAGAACGAACTTGATATCAGATAAGCTTTGTAAATCCGATTATCAAGTCTGGACTTTTATACAACTCGTATGTTACTAGAGAACAGGAATTATTTACGAAAGGCACTGAAACTCAATAGTTGGTGACAGCAGTATGTAAATGTGTGCGTGTGTAGACCAGAATATGTTTAAGACTATTGTGTTGAAGTGACTCGTTTCCTTAAAATATTTTTTGTACTATAGTTTGTATGAAGATGTTATTACACTTAAATATGGAATACATATTTTTTCTACTTTGATTGAAAAATAAATACACTATATTTCGTATAACAAAAATAGATTTGAAAATTATAAAACTACAAAATAACATCTAAAGGTACAAAATTCATATTTATAGCACAGTACCGTCATTCTTGTAATATTTCATTGGTGCGTAACCTCATTAGTTGAATGAACTATAATTGACATACCGACTGACCTGCCAATTAAACACGGGTATTGTTGCTCATTCGTTTTTTTATCGTAGCAACAAGTTACATACTTGCACTGAGGAGGACAGGAGAAAAAATGTAATAAAAATTATAAATTATCTATAGGTATACTAAGTATAGGTATACTAGGTATACTAATAATATAAAGCAAAAGAGTTTGTTTGTTTGATTGTTTGTTTGAACGCGCCAATCTCAAGAACTACCGAACCGATTTGAAAAATGCTTTCAGTGTAAGATAGTCCATTTATCGAAGAAGGCTATAGGCTATCAAGCGTTACGTTGTAATTCTTAATGCGGATGAAACCGGGGATACACCTAGTAATAATATATATTTTAATAAAGCAGAGGTAAATTCAAATTTAAATTTAAAACTCATTTATTTTCTGTCATAAGGTCTTAGATCTAAGGCGTTTTATCATAATATGGCTTCTATCCCTTTGTGAGAGTGGGACCTGTGTTACAGCTCAGCAGAGCCCTCCCGTGTAAAGGTTTGGGTGGTGAAAGAGTCTGTATCTGGCATCGCAGCTCCTAAACTAAAATAAGCCGATTGTAATGCTCTTTTTTGTTTCATAAGTTACTTAGTCAAAGTAGTTCTTAGCTATGAATCTACAACGTCTATTGATCCCTTTAAAAATCAGCTCTTTTCTAAATGAAACACATGAAAGCAAGTTTGGGTAATTAGGTAACATATTTATATAAAGGACTCATCTGATCAAGACATTTAGAGCATGAATAAAAATCACGAGGTTAATTTACGGGTAGAAGATTGTGAATGACGTACACAGAATTATATTGGCCTTATTAAAAGTAATTGTTCAATCAGTTCTATACGAAGAATACCTACAGGCGAAATAAATGACGAAGTAGACAAGGAGAAGAATAACAAAATAATAACGGATCGACCTATTTGGAGATTGTACAGAGCTGCGTTGCTAATCTGGAGGACTAAGCACCATATTCACACACTGAATTTAAGATTCAGATCCAATATTCCAACCTGATTCGCCATTCGAAGAGTCCTGGATTCGATTCCCAGCGAGGGCAGAAGTTTAAATGAATTTAATGTGGTTTTATATGTAGGAGTATGTAGGGTAGCCTACCTTTATAGATACTTATATTAACAACCAAATAACTCACCACAAACAAATAACCAAATAACTAATAACTTCTATGGTTACGTAGGTACACCTAACACGCAATACGCGTTAAAAGAGTACCTTTATTTCATTTTAGGCAAATATGTTAGATACCAACACAATAGATCTACGCTGAACTTGATCGTCAAAGCCACGAGTCCCTGAATCTAATAAATATCACGCTATAAAACTGTTCAAAAAGTTTGAGCCGGTTGTAGACAGTGAAACAAGAACTTATTTGCGCCCGCCGAAACGTGATAAGAATCATTTAATCGTGGAACGCACTGAGTTTTACTAACAATAGGTATATACAAAAGTTTAATGCATGTCACATATTTTACAATAGTAAACAAATCTCATAGAGGAAACTATACATAAAACTTACCGGAACAAACGGAAGCGAGGAGAAAAATCGCACACGATGTTAGTCGCATTTTCCCTTCTTTATCACGTAACTACACAATTTCAGGCGTCATGCAATCACTGACGACTGTCTTACTTATGGACTAACACGTCCTGGTCCTGTCCTCAACAGCTGTCAGATATTTTTATAGAAATATCCTGGAAAACTTTTACGCGCAGCTCAGTAAAGTCCACGGTTTGAAGCGACCCGCGGCTGTGAGTACTTCAATGGAACTACCGTGGTCATTGGTTACGAGCTACTCAACGACCTATGACACGCATGCGCGCTTCGATGACCTCTTCTGACTGAATTAAACTTTTAAAAAGATTAATCGTGACATGTCTCGTCGATTTGTACAAAATTTACAGCTCATTAAGCAGAGAACATTGTACTATCTGGTGTTCCAGCTCATGAAGAAACTTTCTGACGTTGCCAACATTTAATTATAGTTTTTTAGCTATGAGAATTTCTTTTGTATTATAAATGGAGACGAGTAGCAATATGTCATAGCAAGAATATGTAATAACATCAGTTATTAAATTCATCATCATCATCAATTCGTCTCTGCCTCACTTTTGGCCATAGATCTCTTTTCAAATAGGAGATGATTCAGGCCATGTTGGCCAAATATGGGTTGGTGAACTTCACATACATTTCGTGAACATAATGGAGAACTCGCAGGCATGCAGTTTTATTTTCCTTCTAAAACACATTCTACTGATTTAAGTCAAGGCTGGAATTACGAAATTGATAGTAGGAATTTATTCGCAATTATATGAGAAAGGATTTTGGAATGTCCAAACATTTGAACATGATTCTGTTTATACTTGTTATATTAACCTTAATGTATTTAGGTGGCCAAGACGGAGCCTGTCTGTAGAGCTCTGCCAAGTAATTTTGGGTCAGTAAGCGTGCGCCTCATAAGTTGCACACTTGGGCGAGTTATGGCTTCGTCCTGCCAAATTCTGCTGTATGCGTCACCCCTTAAACCATTGACCCATTAAGTATAGATATTACGCCACTTGTAGGTAGGGCTGGTCCCTCTAAATTCTCGGCTAAATTCATATGCGGCAAAATCCAGCTGCATCATGCAAATTTAACACAATAATAGATTAATTTTTAAATTATCTTCGATTTTCAAATTGTACGAGTACGTTACTTGTAGAAGGTCGTTTGACTAGTAAGCGCGAAGAGATAATGACGCCAATGGCGAATTATGTACAATGACGGTTCGTTACTGATTTATTATCTGGTTATATAGGTACATCTTAGATCTTAACATATTATATTATAACTCTGATAGATAATATTTCCAATTCAATTAATTACAATTTTAAGACAAGGACAATCTTCTGTAATCTTGGAATCCAGAATTCGATTCCGAAATTCCCGTTTTTACTATATCTACCCTGATAATTCAAGAATAAATACTCCTTTTAAGGCTTTTTTCATTAAAATAAGACGCAAAATGAGGCTCGCAAAAACCGACAAAGGATTTGCTAATTGGTTGGTGCTTATTTTGGGGCTCGTGTATATATTTACAGGGCTAATTTACATCGTAAGAGTAACATAATAATTACTTTAAGCAAGAATACAAACCGACTTATCAAGCTGGTTTTAGTTTAAGACCAACAAACGAACCCCGCATGTTTATTATTATAAGTTGTTTACAAACTAAGAATATATAACAATTTAAGTGGATTGATAAATTTTGTTATCTAGAGTTTGATGACTTTTTTTCCTTAAATTAGTACGTAGAAGTTTCTAGAGAGGTATGCATCATCGTCACACGTAGCAAAAGATATGTATAAAAGCATTCGTTTTAGGACAGAATTGCGTTGTATATCTATAAGAAAACTTGATGTGCTTACTTTGATTACCGTCTGTGTCCCGGGATTCTCGGGATATATGCCTCGATCTGTTGTTTTTTTTGCGCCCAGACAAAGTGAATATACTCGTAGACTACTCTCCAGGGATGCGCGTGATGTAGGTGGTGAGTGCTCATGCATACAAACGCAGCCGGCCGTGTTAGGTTTGTGGGACTCACGAAAGAACCCACGTGCCTACCTACTAAACACCACCTGAGGTTGGTTTTGGCCTTGGTCCCAATCTGAGCCCAGGTTCCAACTTTATAGGAGGTGCCGTCAGGGCACAGGGAAGGTCGCACATCCCACGTCTTCACAGGGCCTTCTCGTCCTTTTCACGGGGCTCTAATCTATAAGACAGTAATATTGTTTTTCCTGTATTACGTGCCTGTTTACTAGACTTGAAAAAATTTGTTGGTGTATGTATTATTGCGTATGTTGGAGACTGGGTTGCTTGAGAAAATACGACTTTTTCTGCTATTAAGAACGCTTAATTAAAGACCGTGCGCTATCAGTACAATTCGGTAATCGAAATCGTAA
>DWQK01002229.1:0-13584 GCA_018231225.1 Noctuana stator | reverse complement strand
GCCCTTATAATGTAGGTATTATAAAATGAAAGTGTTTGCAGTCATCCTGGCGGTGGCGGTCCCGCGGCTGGGGCTGTTCATCTCGCTGTTCGGCGCGCTGTGCCTGTCGGCGCTGGGCATCTGCTTCCCGGCGCTGATGGAGGCGTGCCTGCGCTTCCCGGAGCAGGCGAGCGCGGCGCGCGGCGCGCTCTTCGCCAAGGACGCGGTGCTGTTCGTGGTGGGCGTGGTGGGGCTGCTGGCCGGCACCTACACCGCGCTGCTCGCCATCGTGCGCTCCTTCCAACCCGGCGCCGGCGACGCGGCCGCCCTCAACGCTACCGCCTCTTGAAAGTTATCCTTCACGTCCCTCTCGACCTCCATGTTAGAACGGGCTACTACGATCTCCAATAGCATTGTTATGATAGCCTTACGCAGACATTTATGTAGAGGAGATCCGCTGAAAGGCTTATTAAAACACTGTTTGTTTATGAGATCGTAATACCTAACCCCCTCAGCTCACCTCAAAAAGTGCCTTTTTGTAACACTACTGTAACTAATTCGTGTTCACCGAAGTACATCGAATTTTCGTTGACATTGCGAAACTGTTTCCAGCCTGACGTTGTGCTAATAGATAGGTATTATTACTATGAGGTGTTATTTTGCACTATTTTGCAATAAATATATTTTAGGCAATAACTATAGAGAACGAAAGCGGTAATAATTTACTGTATGTGTAATAATATTATCCTTTTTTTTTAGTATTTAACATAATAGCTAGAGAAATTATGCTATTCTTATTACCTATCGCATATTGTAAAATGTATTTAATGTACCTAATATTTAAAACAATAGAGGCAAATGTTACCTCACTGAATCCTACAAGTATGTTTTTTTTAGATAGGTATAATTTATTATACGAGCATAGCACTATCATTTATGAAGTATTAGCAACTACATGTCATTCCATACCGCATTCATTTGACTCACAATATTACAACGTCATAAGAGGTCAGATGTGAGTGTTTATGATGAAGCTTTTATTTCCTCGAGGTTGAAGTACCTGCAGCCCTCTCGCAGGCGCTACCCTCGCTAGCGAGCTTCTTAGCTGTTCTGCAGCGAGTGTGTGCATGTGTGCTGCGATGTAGATATTATTTAAGCTAAGCCTAAGTAGTTAATCTTTTAAAAACCAAAATTGTAGCACGTAAAATCTTGTGATTGTAAAAGTATTACAGAGAGCCAATAAACGGATACAAAATAAAAGCTTTTGTTGTGATTTGTGTGTGATAATATGTACCTGTTATAGTTTATATGTTTGCATTAAGTTTCGAAATAATTATTATACTAAAGGTAAATAGGTCACCCACTACTAGAGTGATCACTTCAGACGACACTAGATTAGATTAACAGTAATAACGCTCCACACACAAAACCCCACCCTGTTTAGCTATTTATTTATTCGTATTTGTCGTACTCATTTGCTTTCCATAGCTGTAGCTGTAATAAAGCCAATTAAAAATTGTTAAGAACTACGCTGTTCAAAGTCCAAGTGATATTGAATTCCACATCAACGATGAGAACGATAGCTTCTGTCATAATATCAAAGCGATGCCATTGGATGCGATATTAAAATTTTTGTGTCATCAAAAAATTAAGCGAATTTTTTCTATGGGCCTTAATTTATTTTTCAATAACTTTTCGCACTCACAGCCGCGCCCTTCACGCAGGATTCCCGGTGTCGTGGTACCCATTATAAAATAAATATATTATTCAACTAGCGAATATTTTCTCTTACATTACGCTTCCTTATACTCGCTTTCTTGATGTCTACATTACCACATTGATTTATGAAAATATTATAGGTATTTAAGTACAATTTCTCTATTCTAGACCGCGTACTGCGTACTCATAAGGAACAGTAACACCGTCGCATTGAACACGGATATCTTCGCCACAGCTCTCTGCTGGCATCATGCTAATATATTATTGCTTCTGGAGACATGGGCGTGTTGATGACGACGCCCTGATAGTGATAGCATGACTCTACAGTCTAGAAACATACCTCGTTTGTCTCAAAATATGAAGCATAGGATGTATACCTAAAGTACTGTTCGAGTCTCCGCTCCACAGACGATAGACTAGTGATGTAGTAGACGGTGGAGAAGATTCATCGACCCATTCGTTGATTCTTCGTTGGTTCTGTTGTTACAAAATGTAGAAGGGCGCAGCACCGGCGCAGCGGCCGCAGTGGGGTGGTGAATGAAAGTCAATGTTGTGCAAGGTACTTTACCACGATTTATTACATAAAACAGCATCAGGAAATGTTACGGCGGCTCAGTAGCGTAGGGCGGCGCGGCAAGCTCGGCCGCCCGGCCCTCGCAAATAAATAAACATAAATACAACAATTAACGTTTATTTCAATCCATAGAACCATATAAATCAAAATAAAACGACTACTCGTACATGTAAATCAATATGGTTTTATGTCGTTGCAGTGCTGGTGTTGACATCGAAGGCATAACAGATGGAGGGGACGACATCAAGGATCATCAACAGAGGACGGCTGCCACGACACACGAGCCACGAGTCACGAGCCACGAGCCACGAGCCACGCTGGTCGCGAGGGCCGGAGTGGCGTTCGTGTCGTGCGTGTCGCGTGTGTCGCGCACCTCGAAAGCCTCTAGTGCGTCTAGCCCGTACATCTAGTGTGTCTAGTGCGCTCACGACTCGCACACGTTTCACTAACGAGTACCTTACTTCAGACACGTGTATACTATATAAGTATGTATGTATCGTATATGGGATTTTGCATAATTTAATGTATAACTTTAACAAACAAGATGGAATATCAAATGCCGGCCGTGCGGCCGATTAACATTAAGACGATTAAATATAATATCGTTTGATATGAAACAGTGCATTTCAAAAGTTCAACCGTCACACCTATAGTATCCCTCACATGTAAACCTTTATAGAAAAAACATCTTATTGTTCTCGCTTTGTATTCATAAAATACTTTCAAATGCAACAACTTCTTAGTCTTAGTTCATAAACATTAATTTTATTTCAATTCAATAAACATTCAATTGACTCATTTATCAACGACAAAACCTACAAAAATATATTATAACAATAGCACGTTTTTATTTTTAATTGAGTGAGGAAACGTCCAGATGATCGGAGCGCGGGCGAGAGGCCCGCGACGCGCCGTAGCGCGACTCTCTTTATAACTAAACAAAATTAAATATAAACTTTCAAAAACGTTAACATCTACGGCCATAACAAAAATAGACTAATAACGACTACGCTACGGAATCTACGGACTACTTATACTATCCACTAAGTAAAGTCGAAACGAAACTAGTGTTCGCTCACTAGTTGGCGACGGGCGCGGGTGTACTGCGAGCCGGGCGGAGCGGCGGCGGCGGCGGACCGACCTAGCCTAGCCTAGCCTAGTATGTACAGACCGCCGTCGCGCCCCGCCACCGGCCACCACTGGCCGCCACCGGCAGCCACTGGCCGCCACCGGCCTTCGGGCTCGAGCGGAACTTTGGTTAAGATTCACCTATTAAACTAAGTAACTTACGGTAACTGTGATATCCATTACTTCTACCATAAAAGAACGTAATGTTTACATAACTCACGGCATTCGATTCGCCGATCGATCTACGCTACGCACCTTAAGTAAATAACAAGATATTAAACATTTCAATTTCAACCAACCAGCTGGGGGACCGATCAGCGAATCGATACATAAATACATCTTTACAGGAAACAACAACATCCGGAGTGCCACGGGGAGGGGATGGGGAGGGCGGACCAAAGTCACAGCAATAGTTTCATATAGCTAACAATACAATACAATACAATTAGTCAGTAGAGTACATGTAAACCGAATATTAAAAGCTTCACAAGTAGATGTCGGGAGCAGGACGTGTGCCGGAGCGCGGCGTCGCCCGCCACCTGCAACATAACACATACACATTTTTAAAACAAAATCAAACTTTAGAGGCTATAGTAATGATGAAGTTTCAAAGTGGGTGAAAATCACGTTCCAAGATTCCGTTACATACGAGTACCTAGTTTGAACAATTCAAGTACCTAGTCGCTCTTAATGCGCAACCTGTAGTAAGTAGCTAGTATCTGTGTCCAAGAGACAATATCCCTCGGGAGTACTCACGGGTGGTGTGGCTCGTTTGTGCTGCAGCGCCGGCGGCCGCTTACACGTCCGCGTACTTGGACAGCTTCTCTCGCAGGATGTGGTTTTCTTTCTTCAACAACTCCACTTCTTGCCGCAAACCCATGTTCTGAAAATGTGTCCAAATTATACATTATTATTATTATCAAATGTCATACATTATAATACAATCATATTACGAGAATATTCCATGACGTTTTTTAGATAAAAATTGTTAGAAAAATTCAGTGCTACTCGTATGTTAGAATTAACTATACTCGTAGTTCAGAATATACTCGTAGATACTTCACAAATTAATAGATAAATTTAGGAAGAGTCAAATTGAGAAAATAAATTACACATTGAATATGAAATATTATTACAAGTCGGAAATATGTACACTATGGACACTTGCTCTCGATAACAAGCACGCATCCATAGAAGGCGCTGTGTACGGCTCATGGCGTGGTAATGGCGAGCTGAGAGGCTACGTTCGCCTCTCAGGAAAGACTCACCTCCTTCTCGAGATAGCCGGCGCGAAGAGCGATCTGATTTTCCTTCATGCGACGGGCGTCGCGCGAGCGCTTGGCGGCCATGTTGTTCTTCCGTCGCCGCGCCCAGTACTTGTCATCCTTGAGGTCGTCGGGCACGAACTGTCGACCACGTCGATAGGGGTTTAGCACGCCGCGCCACACATTCACATTACCCTTCACCCAGTGACAGACGCTCAGCGCCTGCTTCCACTCCCACTCGACGCCCAGGAATGATCCCCTAGGCTCGTCGCCTTAAAACTCTATCCTCAAATATTTTTATTATAATTTATAGCATTATATTTACACTTGACTATGTACATTTTTAACTTTTAACTTGCAATCTTGTGTTTTTTGGCGTTTTCATAGAACCGATAAAATAATATTGTACATGTACATATACGATATTTAATGAAAATCATTCCTCGGTCCAGTCGTACGTGGAGCAATGGTCGCACACACACGGCACCGCCCGGTCAGTGGTCAATGTCCGTCCGTTCGCACGACACACGGCCATTTTTAGCCAGTAAGAGAAAATAACCGAAAATGCTGTGTGTTAGCATAATTATAAGGCGCGGCCCTTCAGATTGAACAAGAGATGGGAAACCGGTTCACGGATGACCTCGTAATAAGGAAGTGCAGGATGCGCGCGCAGTGCGCTGGCCGCGGCCGCCCGGCAGCTCGTCGATAATCAGCACCTCGTGCTGCCGCCGTGCACTCCACAGGTGACTCGGTCGGTGACATAAAACGTATTCATTTTCAGTGTCCGAATGCACGGGCTAAGTGTTTAAGTGATATTGAGACGGTGCCGTGTGTTAAATCAGTGTGCATATGAATTGTACGCGAAGCGAGAGGCGCCGTGGTAGCATCAGATTATGAAGACCAAGGTAAATAAACAGTAACAACATTGTTTCAGATTTTAACAGTGACTGGCACAGTAATTTTGCGATATAGGTACCTACTTAAAACAAAGTTTTTAAATCGTTAAAGTGTCACGGAAGTAATCTTTAGTTTTATTCTAATGTAGTGTTTCCCGTTCACCTACTGTCCTACGGATGATAGATAAGTTTTATATTCTGTAAGTATACTAAAACAGGCCACTGCATGATCGGTTATAATCAATAAAGATATAAAATATGCACAACCGGCATCCATTCGCCGCGACGCTGTGCTCACTAGTACGAGTAGGTACGATCCGTTTGGCATAGGGTACTTGTACGTAATTAAAAGGTTGTATACTAAGTGTTAATTCTTTATTTATCGATGGTTATTATATTAAATTGTTTAAATTTATTTCTCTATTTGTCTGTTTATTGTTGCCGTCTTAAGTTGTGAGAAATAAATTAACCTTGTTATTTATTTCTTCCTTTCATCCTGCCGCTCGAGCGCTCGAGACACGGAGGCGTCGCTCGCTACAGTTGCTACGAACTTCGGTACATTCGTGTTTTGTTTCGCGACAGGTGAATTGTTTTGTGACTTTTCATATTCAATAGGTAGGTCTTTCTACCTACTCGGGGTATAAATTATTGAGAAATTACTCGAAAAGCGTGTTTCAAAAATATTTCGAGTGATTAGAACACCTAAATTGGTTTTTTGGTAAATTGACGTGACGTTCTGTTCGGCTTTAACTCAGTGAATTATAATTAAATATTACGGGTTATTTTCAGTATTCGTCTTTACGAGTATGTATTCTTTGTTCGTGATAAAATGAACTGTTCCCTTGCCAAATAAAAAGGTATAAAAAGTCATAAAATATACAACAAACAATTGATGATATCTTTCGCATCAATTTATCAATTTATTGTTTTTTTTTTCTAATATTTAATTAGATACGTACAATAATATATTATATATAATTATACACTATGCATATATAGACGCAAACTGCTATATAAATATGTTATATACCTTTTTTTTATATGTCCTTCTGTACCTTTTTATTTTGTGCTATTAAATTACTATAGTAAGAATAAAAAATATCTATAATAGGTACTCGAAATCAACGACTACTTCGGAAGTGCTTTGCAAAATTAGACAAGAAATACATATTATCCAATAGGCACACTGCAACGCATAGGCATTTACGAAATAGTTTAAAGTGAAATTAATAAGCCCCAGTCATGTTTTAATCTCGACAAAAATTATTTAAAACCGGTATTTAGTGTAATATTGAATGCAACATCGATGTGATTACAGTGTGCCTCGTGGCGAGTTAAAGGTTAGTAGTTTTCGATGAAGCGTTAAAAAGCTATCATGCTGAGTGCCGTGTAGTGTGTTGTGTTGTGGTGTGTCTTGTCGTGTTCACATGTCATCTTCATAACGTATGAATGCCATAATTAAATGATGTCAAAGCTCTAAAAAACTATCAAGTAAAGTCTTATCTCCATCCATACAGATCCAAAAGTTAAGATATGATAGTAAATTTTTTAAATTGACCTTTTTATTACACTAACGAGTTTTTGTAGCTTACATAAAAAATGAGAGTAACAGAGTTACAAAAACAGTTTTATAGATTTTTTATATGTAGTTTAAAAACAATTTTCTTAAGTATTTGCCAAATAGGCAAACTATAGTTACTAAGTTCAGAGTGATTGTGGCGCACTCGCACTCGTACGAGATGTCTCACATTCTTACGAGTAAGGAAGCTTCCGCTCCAGCTGCACGAGCCAACCAAAACGAAAACCACGATAGATGGTGATAACATAACCCACAATTATCAACAAAAATACAGCTTGACGTTTCAGCATAGCGGTTTTGTTACGTTTATCTAACCAATATATTATTATTATGTAATCGACAATGCCTATATATGTACGATGAAAGCAGGTTGCTGTTAATGCAAGAACATTAAAACAGTGTGCATGCTGGTGTGTAGGTGAGTGTGTGTGTTGTGACGCCGCTCCCCGCAGGCTGGCCGCATGCGGCTAGGAATGGACGCGCACTAACTTCATTTACCTGTTTCCTGGACTTCTTGATCATAGGCTGCGGCTTCAGCTCCTCGTCAGAGAAGGCGCGCGTTCGGGGATCGAAATCGCGCCCCGACGAAGCCATTGAGAACGCTGTAATCGTACAGCAAAACATTGAAACAATCGGATTGGCTGGCGGTACGCTAATTAGACCACAGGATCAAAATCAGTTTGTTTAAACGTAACGAAAGCATAAATGACGCTTGTCATATACATACTAAAGTCAAAAGTTTTTGGGATATTGATTAAGAATATTTTTTACGAGTATAACCTAATTTTTGTACTAAGCATTTTTTATTTTTCCAGACAAACACTGTTTTAGACCAGTAACATACATTGTACCTACTTGTATAAACGAAGTGCTAAAAGATAGAATACATTAAAACATGGATCGTACCAAACGATTGCGAATACGTGCAGCTCGTGGTAGATGATAGCGAGCTAACTTATAGTATCTCTTTAAAAAATAATTTAATTGTGTCGCACACGCCGCGCATGTATGCGATAAAAGTGAGAGTATAAAGAAGTAATGAATTTACATTTGCTCGTATTACAGAAATGAGTAGAAAGATTCATAAAAATGGGATAACGTACTAGAATCGGCGGGTGATAGCGGCGGGTTGATGGTGTCAGGGCTCATGCAGTCGGAGGGCGAGGGCGAGCGCTCGCGCTTGGTGACGGGCGCCTGCAGGCCCAGCGCCAGCCCCGCGCCCGGCCCGAACGCCGAGCCGCCCAGGTGCGCGCCGCCCAGCGCCTCGCCCGGCATGCCATTCTCCGACAGGAACTCATCTAGGTCCACGTACTGAAACACCGTCATGCCCTGTCACTCTCCGAGCCCCGGCAGCTCCGAGCGCTCGCGCCTCCCGCACTCACGCCGCATTTCCCTCGTCGCTTCGAAAGCGCACCAGCACTTCGCAATATTATTCGCAACGGCTAGAACGCAATGCGCTTCGCGATATCTACTTACTCGTATGTTACACGAAACATTACTCATATCACTATAACTAGAATAGGAGCGAATAAATGACAGGATAAAACGACACAGGGAGCACTCCAGCGTTAAAGCGACATGGATCGGGGAGGGTGGGGACATTCGGGACTTGGGGGACAGGGCGAGGGCGGGCGAGGATGAGCACCACTCTATTACCTAGTGCGGGCGGCAGCGGTTAGAAAGCCGGTGAGACACACACGACACGCAACACGCAGTAGGTAATAAAGTTGCGATTACTGACTTCTTGTACCTTGAGATCGGGATCGTAGGGCAGCGTCTTGTCCCAGAGGTTGGGCCCGAGGAAGGCGGCCTGCGCATCCCAAACGTCGCTGTCATCCTTTTTGTCTTCGAGAGCGTCTTTCGTATTCACCGATTTTCCTGTAACAAGGAGGCGAATGCCCGGTCACTGGCGTCCGCAGGACCCGCACGGCCACGACGCCCAGTGGCGCTCCACTCTCTCCCTCTTTCCCTTTCACTGCCGTCCTGCATTTGCCAGCAATAGTTAACGTAACGAAAACACTCACTTTAACTTATAAACAAGTTTTTATTAGCAATTGCAGCACGGAGTGGTTGGTTCGTACGCGATTAAAACCGATAGCGTTGCAACGTTAATTTTAAAATTTGGAAGGAGCATTGTAGACGTCGGGGCTAGTTGCGGACCCTCGGACCGACGACGCAACGCAATTTACGGAAAAGAATGAACGTAGCAACCATAATAAGCAAAATGAAAAAAAATCATTCGCGCGGCAATATTTGAGCAAAATAAAATTATTATGCTGATAAACAATGACGTAGTCGCCAGGGCAGGTAAAAGAGAATCCAGCGGCTCCTTATTTACTTAATATTACAATACATATATAATTATATTTATATGGACAAATAATAACACAAAGCAGGGTAATAATGTAAAATGTACATCTTATTTTGCGGAACCGTATAATCGACTGAGGTTAGAGAAACGGAAGAGCATCTACAGAACTGATGTAGAGTTGCACCTCTTCACTGCGAATCGAAGTCGTCGACAATTTTTAGTATCAGTTTATATACATATTACAAATCAGTTACATTCTATGGCCTTAGCACCAAAGTATAATATATTAGTTTGCGGTAAGACATCTCACGTCTACTGCATATAAAATGCTTTGATTTTTTAAAATCCTGATGTCTAATTATGCAATGGAGGTATTATCTCAGTAATGTGTTAACTCGAAGAACTAAGTTTTTGTTTAGAAGTGTGAGGTTAATATGAGTGGCACGTGTAGTGGCGGGTGGCGGGTGGCGGAGTGGCGGAGTGGCGCGGTGGTCACGCGGTGGTCACGCGGCGCTGCACGCGTACTCGCCGCGCCGCGTGACGCGTCGCCGCCGCTACCACCATCACCGTTCCACCGCCACCGAACGCCAGGCCGCTGCAGTCTTCGCGTAATCGACAAATGCTCAAAACAATGTAAATGAGAAGTACTCGACATAATACGAGTTTGTTAACGTCATCGTCGAAAATCGAAGCCGGTGTTCGGAAATAAGGTTTGAAACGATATTGTCACAGTTAGGTGTGACCACGAATATAAATATATGGATTTAAACTACAAATCACATAACTAAGCATTGAAAATTTATAAACGGGGTTCTCAACGTTCAATCTCGAATCATTGTCTCAAGAGTAATAGTATTTAACACTGCGTTGTAACTGTAGAGCAGTAATAAACCACTGCACTGGTAAGTATTAGGGTCGGTATCTTCTGTATCATTTACTATTTAAAATATGGGGTGCTAAAATATTATTTTCAAATAAGGTTTGATTTACGTATTGGTCATGAATGGAAATGTGTGACGTGCACACTTATCGGTTCGTGACATTTAAATAACCAAGTGTTTCAGCTTTCATTGTTTTATGGCACTTCAATGAGTCATTTGTAGAGAAAATCGTGTGTTCTAATTGTACTACCGACTACCTGTATTTGAACATATGTCTTGGTTTTATTCCAGTTGTTTATAAATGCTATTATATGGGGTACACGGCCGACCTTTACAAGAGCAAGACAAATAAAGTTAAAATTGTAGTTTTATGTGTACGTTTCATTTATTTTGGTGTCTTCTTTATTAATTCCACAGTTTGAATTGGATACAAATACCCATCCAAATACCAATTTAAGAGTCATTTTCAAATTGAAAATGACGGCGCAACCATTGACTGGTGCAACTTGCATCACATATCACATGTATGCATCACATACGACTCGGTAGGCTTCCCTTTACTATTCGGTACGATATAGTACGTAATCATTATTTTAAGAAAAATGTCAAATTGGCGAGATTTTTGGTTTCAGACTAAGATCGTTGTTGCGATTGATGTAGCCTTGTACGTACGAGTACAATACATACTCGTACATTAAAGCGCTGACCTTAGTTGTTATCGTTTATAACAATCGTTTGTAGACATCGGACTTTGGTTGGCCACTAACCTAAAATATTTCTAATCCGTATTAGAGCAGCGTGGCCGACCATGGTCAAGGACTACCTATTAACCTAGAGAAGAGGTCCATATTCAGTTGATATCTACTGTAGTATAAGCGCATTGCTGTATGATTATAATCAGTTAGATAGCATAATTGTTTTGTCGCACATGCTTGTGCAAATTTAAGAGACTGATGAAGTTTCGAATCTCTGACGAAATTAAATGAAAGAGATGAAATTGGTTCTCATTTACTATTAAAATTTATTTTCGGTGAACATACATACTAAAACAATCTCTAGACCAATTGAGAACCTCCTTTCAAAACAACCCTTTTCTGAAGTCGATTAAGAATAAAAAAATGGACGGGAACAGACTAATTATTTAGAACCTTTTTTAATGTCTGCTGAAAGGTTGTCTCCTGTACCTACGACTACGAATTTTTTGAAGTATAGTATTTACGGCATATTTTAAATAATACTACAGTTAGCCGAATAAAACCCTAGTCTACCACAACAAGGGCTGCCTCGACATCCGCCAGCCTCGTTTAAATATCAAAATAATAGAGCGCATCGAATCGCACTTCTTCGTCTAATGCAACATTATGTGATCACATTATTGCACGAGACACGCAAGACTACGCAATCAAGGGAATCAAGTAATCACAAAATATTTGTCGCAAAGAAATTGTTGAGATAGTTTGACGTAACGAGTTAACGACGCGAGAAGTGCGATGCGAGCGAGGCTGTTTGCTTCCTCGTAAAAAACGTGTGCATCACAGGCAGAGTGGCGGGAAAGGGGTAAAGCCGTGGGGGGAGCGAGCACGGAAGCGGATGCAATCCAGCTTGCGCGTGACGTGTTACGTGCTGCGAGCGCGTACTCGTACGCACCGCGCCGCCGCGCTGTCCTCCGGCAGCGGCGCTACCACTTGCGTTACACAACCGCCACCCCCCGTCTCCTTCATCAAACCTCTAGGCTTTTCTGACTCATCGACCCAATAACGGACTGTTATACAGCCCTCTTAACCCAATTGATGTGATTCTACACTTCTGGACGGTATTATTTACTCCTTTGTCGTCTAAAGTCAAAAATGTTAATAAAATCTTTCTTGAACTGTTTTTATTAGTTTAAATAGAAATTAAACATTGATTTCTTAAATATTTCCGCACATTTAGCTCCTGGTGACGACCACAGCAAAGATAGTCGCCACGACCCTTTTTAGCTATTTGTAGGGCATTTATAAATATTACGAGTTTAAGTTAAGGTATGTCACTTGCATCAATACAGTCTCTCTATACATTTCTTTTAAAGTAGGTTCGCCAATAACACGTCGCTAGTAGAAGTAGGTATATGTTGTCGTCTAGTAGACCGGTAATTGTTAAATGTTTATCGAAACTATTGAAGATTCGTTGACTTAGCAATCCTTCAGAAAATCTTATTGAGAACACTTGAGCGTTCAAGATTCCTAATTTTCTGCTTCACCAAAGAGGAAGTGATAGACGTGTTTATAAAATGCAAGTATGTGCACTAGTAAACTAGTTACGCTTGCAGGGTTGCGATTTGATCACGCAGGACTGCAAGGTAAAAGGTAATGCAAGATTATTTTTAAATTAAGATAGCATTCGATGTTGCCTGTCTGATCATAAGGGCATTGCCAGGCGGCCATTGATCGTTCGCGATAGCGAAGGCGAATGAGTTTTATTTGGTGGGTAAGCCGCCGGCGCAGTGTGCGGCGCACTCCTGCGCACTCCGGCGCTTCCGGGGCAGGGCTGGCGGCAGCCGCTCGCCGCTCTCACTTTCGTCGGTGAAAGTCGTCGCCGGTGACGACATCGGCCACTATGCAAACTTACGCGCGTACGCCACAATCGCTTCGGGCTATGTCGCAATGGAGTCGTCATTATCACTGCCTCTGATACGGTTCACGTCGACGATGGGTATTAATCTAACGTACGAGTACCTATGAACTTTTGCTCGTATTAATTAAACCGTTTATAGAACTACTTCCTGAACATTGACAATACGTCGCATATAATTACACGTATAACCTCATATGCACCGCCGCATATAACTACTGTAGAACAACTACCACGGTAGACATGCTCCTTATATATTAAACAATGTAACACAATGTCCAACTGGTTTAATAGTTAAATATCTTTTGAAAACATTTGACCATCTAACTTGGCCGCCCACTAACCTCCAGCTCCACATTGGAGCATTGTGATAGATCATGGCATACTTTACTTTCTTACCTATATAGGGAAGAGGTTCATCTTCACTTGACGGGGCATAATAATATTAAGATTCGAACCCCAACCTACTGGCGGGAAGTTAAGGTCGATTTTCTTAAACAATCACTATGTTGGAACTGGATGCAATTGCAATATTACAACGTATTGCAACTGGTATAAAATATTTCTTAAGTATTGGTGATTTGCCAATAGACAGAATCCGCTGCGGTGCTGCGGTGCGGATGAGCGCGGCGCGGCGCGGTG
>DWQK01002228.1:0-13586 GCA_018231225.1 Noctuana stator | reverse complement strand
CAAATATTTAAGTGGGGCTTGTGTCTGAACGGGAGACATGATTTTTTTAAGTTTCTTAGATAATGGTACGGGACCCTTCGTGCGTGAGTCCACCTCGCACTTGGCCGGTTTTATTGATGATTAATATGAAGTAACATTTCAGGAGAGCAAAGCGATCAAGCCGGGCGCCGCCAACAACTGCCTCGAGTGGGAGAAGTCCTCGCGCGCCCTCCACGTCAACCGCTGCGACGGCTCGCCAGCCCAGCAGTGGGCCGTCGACAGGCTGGACCTCGGCATGTTGGCCAAGTGGGACTCCATGACCATGACAGTCACCGGGCCCGTGGAGGATTATTGAGTGACACCTGTTCATAATTTATACTTTAAACTCAATTATTTTATATTACTAGTAAATGTACATTTATGATGATGAGAATCACATATATTATTGTGTAATGAGGAAAGACCAAGCTACGTTTTATTGATGATTAAAAATATATAAAATTATTTGAAGTAATTGAACACTAGTCGGGACCCACAGACACGCGTCATGTTCGTGTACTCATCGGCCAATGTGCGCGTCAATATGTTGTATTATGTAAAATAGAATATTGTTAATGTGTCTCACAAAAATTAACGAATGTATCTTACATTTGCCATCTTTTGGCTTGCAAATTATTAATTGAAGTTACTTATTAAACAAGTCGACATTGTTTTTCATTTAACAAAACATAAGTAATGAACGTTATGTCTATAACATAATTTATTAGCAAGTACTTTTAATAAAGATTTTTATATACCTGATGGCTGTAAGAATCATAATAAGAAGTCTTAATGTGTTATTGTTGAAGATAGTTTGTATCAGTTCAGTATTCGATAGTTTGATAATTGTTGATGTTTATATAGTCTGTGGTCTGATGTATAGTGTTGCCAGTAGAGGTGCTATTGGCTTCCCGCCAATGGATTTGAGGCTTATAGTTGTAAATTAGTGGACTTACTTGTAAGATTTTAAATGTAATTAGTTGTGTATCTATTATGTATTTTATGATTAGTGTTGGGAAGTTCTTCGTGCGGTGCCTTGTGTTTTTATTGATTTTTCTGTGATAATTTTTATGCCAATTTTGTGGAGTAAATCGTTTTAAAGTGCCGTGTGAAGGTTTATCTAGGTATGTTACCCTATTTTAGTTCTACATTTGGTCCTAATGGCAGATGTAACTGAATATAGAAAGTGTTATTATTATATCTGCTGAGCTATGGCCACGACTTCGTTCTCCACGAGTTATGCATCAGGTCTCAAATAAATAATTGACATATTTGACTGGTCGTGTGTGGCGACATGTTAAGACCCTCCTCCCCGCCCCGTCTGCCACGCTGTGATACCTTCTATAAACTGATTCTACTAATTTAATTGGTGTAAACATCAGTTATTATTTAAACTAACTGCTTAATTTATAATTTATACCTAAATCTTCCTTATGAATCACTCCGTCCATTGGTGAAAACTATACGAAAATATTTTTATTATAGTTTATATTATTTATGTTTAATAGTTTTTGAGATTTCCGTGAGCAGGCACATAGTAGGCGTGGTGGAAGAAGGGGGAGTTACTGATGAAAGGCAGATAAGGCATCGTACGGCACCGACTTTAATGCATTTTTGTAATATAACTTTAGTATCGTATTGTTTATGTGGTGTATAGATTTGTTGTTGCATACGAATGTACACGTGCTAAAGCGTTCCATACCGATATTTTTAAACTAATTCTAAAACATATCACTAGTTGTATTAAGGCACTGATAGAATTTTTTATCTACTATTAAATTATTTTTATAATCTGTCAACTTGTGTTTAATTAATTATTTTACTTTTTATTTATCATACAAAATGAATTAGTAACCACTTTTTTTAATATAAATTTGGAGCTCGGGTAAGGCAACATTTAAAAAACATCAAATCATTTTACGGGGGCGTGGAATTTTGAAGTGTTGCCACCCTGTTGTTACACTACAGGTCAATGATATTGTGTGGCTAGGTTAGAAAAACATTAGAAACAAATGGATTAGTTTTAATATTTTTATTACATATTCCATTACAATACTTTCTATATTATTTGTACATGCTTACACAGCAGAGCACGCACACACCTGAACTAGGCAGTCCGACGGACTGACTATCTATACACAGAGTATGGGGTCTACGCACCGTATCTACAATAATACAAATGAAATGCAGCAAGAGGATCTACGTGTGAGTGCCTCACGCACCTGTCAGTGAAGCCTTCTACAAGTCCTATAGAAGCTTAATTATTTGTCTATGGTAAGTCCATGGTATTCTAGACGAATGCTCGCCGATCGATTTTGTATCTGTAAAATTGTGGTGATGTATTGTTCAAAATGTTGAACGCATAAAATGCTTGGATGTTGTAAAAATAGTGTTTTTTTTTTGTAATTACTTTATTAGCCAAATTCAAATAAATAATAAAAGTAATAGGCTACTGAATCGATCAGCGAATAATCCATTGTCTCTACATCCTTAAACTGCGGAGTTTCCGATATATTACATTATCTGTGTTACTCTAAAACCTTAACGACTTTATGTTATAAATAATCCAAGCGTAAAGATATGTACAATATTTTTTACACGATACAATTTTAAGTACCTATTTACAAATTAGAATTCTTTATACATCATAAAAAAGATAACTATACGCTCTAGTAAATATCACCGCGAAATCAATAACTACATTCACAATAGATAATATATAATGTTATATCATTATAAATAAAAATACATCTTACACTCACTAAATAAAAGATAATTAATTACATTACAATGTATTGCTTTGTTTAGTCACATTTTGAAAAATATCACCATATTGTGGGCCGATGGCCGCCAGCCCGCAGCTGTCCGCTACGCCTCACTCCCGATTTAAACTCTTGTAAAAATATCGCGCCCACCGCCATCTCTCACTCAGTCAACTCGCAACCCGCAACTCGCAACTCGCAACTCGCATCCCATCAGTACAGTACCACTAACACCGAATAGACACTACTATTTAAATGAAACACATTTATGGACATATACATAGATATATTATTATTAAACCTACTTTATTAAATTTTATTCTTCCTTCTCACTGACTTTCTCTTACAAAACATAAACTTACAGCTTAAATAGATACGCGTGGTCCATGGCACGATTGAATTTCAATAAAATGCATTTCTTTAAATTAAAGTTAAAGATTAATAGTTTATTATGAAAAATATTTATTATTTAAACATAATAATTTAAAATAAATCATAGTGATGTAATCAATACACAAAGTTTATTAGTTCAAAAATATTATAAAATAATTTTCTACTACTAAAGCCGCTTCTTCTACGTGCGAGTCATGTGATTGATGCTTTTAAAAGTATTTCCTTCTGACAGCTGGTTAGTTCTTTTAGTTATCTGGAATCATTTTCGCGCCAACGACCACAGATAAAAAAGCTAAAAAAAATGAGTATTAAATGGTTCAGTCTCTAGAAATGCAGGCTACGACAAGTCAGCGAGAAGGCGCGCCCTAACCCGATATCATAAACCTACTTACTGCTTGTTATTGCACAACACATTTTGAGTGTACGTATCGACGTTTCAATTAGTTAAGTTTTTATTTGTCCATTAGTTCCACGAGGCCTCACGGGGACCAACTACAAGTGTGAACTGTTAGGCCATGTGCGATCCAGTCGGACTGTACACCACTACACAGTGGGCCCGTGGGGACTGACTACAAGTAAAGTGAAGGTACACATTTTTAATACATTTTAGAGCTTGTACGTATATTTGTTTACTATAACTAACAATAAGTTCAGTAAGCCTGAATCGTTTGAAGGATTGTTCATAAAACTCTAGGGAAATCTTACCATTAAGCTAGTCAGCGGAATAGTATTTCTAAAGAGAAGATTAAATATCTTCATTCTGTTAAAATGTCTAGGATAGTATGTAAAAGGCAATTTATAAAGAGTGCTAGCTATAGAACGAATATACGGGATCAATAAATATATAATACGCATAGTAGGATAACATATAAAAATTATTACTTATTTATATAGTAATAATAGTATTGCGAAGTAAAAAGACCTTAGGTCGAACGTTACAAAGGAACACCTACAAGAATAAACCATTACGTATTTACACATCTAAGGTTGGTATGAAGAGAACCCAGTATTTAGCTAAAATATTATAGGCATACATGATTTATGTGACAAATTAATCTAAGCGACTCGTGTATAGGATTAAGGTTAAAAAAATTGTAAATCATTAATATCAAAATCGATTAGAAAATTGTGATCTTTCTGAGTATTATGTTTTCGTAATTATTATGCTCAGTTCGTATTATAAGCTTCTCGATTAACGTTCATTATGAATCGTTACCCTGTTTATGAGTTACTTGAAGAGATTCGATTTCGTATTCATTTGTAAATAAAAGATTAGAGGATAATAAAATGAAATTCCGTCGTAAGGACTTCAAGCGAACAAAGACTGTTCGATTCTAACGTCTATTTTCATATACGTAGAACGGCTCGTAGCGTCAACCTCACACTTGACGATTCATACAAAAACACGCGTATCAAGTGTTCCACGCGGACTACACTGACCCGATCACGGCGGTTCCCGAGGAGCCTCAGCGAGGCCAACAAATGCGTCAGTCCCATATAAAAATAAGAAGTAAAGTTCATATGGTACGAGTGGGTCGGCGTTAGGTGTGCGGCGCGCGGTGGCGCGCGCGGCCCGAGCGCCGGCGCTTGCGGCGCGCGTCGCGCACGAACGCGATGTTGGCGGGGTCGTCGGCCAGCTGCGGGTGGCGGTGCACGGCGTGCACGTCGCGCGCCGCCCAGCCGTCCACCACGCCGTGCGAGATGAGCTCCTCCTTCTCCTCCTCGGTCCACGCGGCGCGGCCCTCCCAGCCGCCCGCCACCAGCGCCTTCTCGCGCTCCCACGCGCGCGCCGCCGCGCGCTTGTGCGCGTGCTTCAGCAGCCGCTGCCGCTCCGCCGCCGGCTCCGCGCCGTAGCGCAGCACGATCACCGCCTGCGCGCCGCCCTTGCCCACCGCGTGCACGCGCACCTGCAATGTTGTTAATTCATATTTATATTTGAAAATCATTCATTCATCTACTACTCTATGGTTAACTGTTAAAACTCACTAAAACTTATTTAATTCGCACCTCTAATCCTTGATCGCTGGTCTCGTCTTGCGACACGTTGAACTTGCCGGAAAGCCGTCGCAGTTCCTCCATGTCGTCTCTGATCTTCAAGGCGTTGTCTTTCACGAAGTAGAACACGTCCTGATCGTGGATGCTGAAGTGTACGTCCAGGAAGTAGGAGTTATTAAAGACTGTCGTAATGACGTCTTCTACTACGCTGTTGGCGCCGTCGGCCACGCTAATGTAAGCCTTGCCGTCGACCCTCGATATGAGCACGCCTTCGCCAAATACGCCCCGTTTGTACGATACCCTGGGCAGAAGGTTTCTCGTAATCGGCTCCATCTTGAGCAGCGGTGTGGGAACGAACTCGATGTCCGATAGCTTATCATTCACCTGCAAATTAAAAACAAATACATTTAATTCATTTAATTGACTAATCACTTTATTCTATTCATTTTTATATACATACCTTTTCAATAATACATTGAAGTCCAGACATCACACCGAAGTCAGGTGCCAATTGTTGTCGTATTAGAGAATTCATTGGTTGGAATATCATGTCTGTTATATACTTAGCTCCCATCATCTTGTGTAAGTCGTAACCGTAGAGCTGAAGCCAGCTGGATAAGTTCGTCATGTACGGAACATCCTGATTCTTATTTATCGGGTCATTGTTCCTAAATCTGTAGATGAAGATGTCAGTTGGTAGACTCAACTTGGTCGCGAGGTGTTCCCAGCTGGGCGTCATCCACTGTCCTACTACAGGGTCGTACAATCGGTTGTCCAAGTATAACAAATTAGTGTTGTAGTCTAAAATACCACCGTGGAAGTCAACAGGCAGATAGAAACCTGGATTACTATCTTTGACCGTCTTTCCGAAAGGACTCCGTTTTATTTCTTTAATGATTTCCCCGTTAACGTCAAACACTACCAGCGGCGATCCGTTGTGGTCAGTAGCTACGTAGAAACGTTGGTCTTCAGTTTCAATGCAGGTTAAGAAATCTTTCTGGTCGTAAAGGAATCTAACAGTCTTTTCCGCTTTGGGGAAATGCATGTGCGTGATCAGATTGGGAGTTTGTGGGTTCGTGTAGAAGAACTGGGTGACATTGTTCTTATCGTCTTTCCAAGCCACCAGCCTGTTCCTGTCATCGTAGTAGTACCACATTTGGAATTTGTCCCTTTCAAAAGCGTGAACAAACTGACCACGAGAATTGTATCTGTATTTTTGCTCGCCACGTCTAATAACGAATCCACGACCGTCGTAACTGCTAAACTCAATGTCGCCGTATTGCACAACTCTATCGCCAATGTCGTAGCCAAGGTAGCGTTTCTCGCCATGGTCAATGATGCCAATGATATTGCCATTCTCATCGTAGACATACTTCCAATCGTCTTCAGATCCCACCACTTCCATAAGGTGACCGTCGTAATTATAACTGATTCGTTCGTTGGATGATGTATCGCCTATCATCATCTTTTTCGCTTTAATTCGGTTCCGGACATCGTAATCCAGCTCGAGGCGGAAAACGTCGAAAGACTTTATGTTCATGAGAACTGTTTTTATTCTGCCGTGATCGTCGTAGTCGGTTATCGTGAAGTATTGCTTGCCGGTGTCCTGCATCACAGACCGGTTAAATGTATTTCTGTAAATTCTCAAATCACTTATACCTTCAAGGATTCCGAGATTCTGATTATACTTCAATCTCAGCTGTGGCATTTCCTTACTATTGACATTTACATCGATCATCGAAAGTCTTGCATTGCCGTCGTACTGATATTTGAAGTGTGCGTTGTTGAGGCCGCTCTTCGAATTGAATTTCATTTTTTCATCCTTTAGAATACCAGCGTGATATTTATAATCTTGCTTGAGCTCGTAATCAGGGTCCGTTATTTCAACGTTCTTTACGAGATGAGTATTTTCATGATAAACGTATCGGATAGCAGAGGCACCAGCCAGTATTGTCTCCAATTTGCCAGTGGCGTCGTATACATAAAGTATCTTTCCGGATTGATGCGGGAATATCTTAGCTAAAACGTGACCGTCGTCATTGTATAGAATCTCATACGGATGACGGTTCATTGGCGAAAAGTATTGATATTTGAAGTAGCCCAACGATGTCATCAGAGCAAAGGTGTGAATATGGCCTCTTGGCGTTGTGAGGTTCTGTAGCGCACCAGAGTCATCGTAGTCCAGCAAGTAATCGCTACCCCTCGGTGTTGTTACTTTCAGCGGTAAGCTAGTGAACATATCTCTAAACGAGTACGCCAAAGAGGAACCGTCGCCGTAGCGGATCTCGTGCAATCTGCCTGCTCTATCATAGTTGTAGGTTTCGTTTAGCTCGCCCCATCTCCAGCTAGTCAATCTGTTAAATCTGTCATATTCAAGTTCAACTTCAGCAAAAATACCGCTCCTCGGGCCCCATTTCACCGGTCGCGCTGTTCGGTCGTAAGTAACGTTGAGTAGCTCTACTTTATCATCCATAAACACGGCGACAGTCGAAGTGTCCCTGTCGTACTCTAGTGTCAGTAGATTTTCGCCATTCACTCTCAGTTTACGACCTATTTGCGCGACCGCCTTGCTGCTCTTTCCTTTATTTGATTGCAGTCGTCTAAGGAAGTACCGCCATTCAAATCGATTTGCTAAGTCGCCGCCGACTTCTGTCCTTTGTTTTGCCGGTACCGGGTAGCTCTCACCTAGAATAGGATCGATTTCTGATAGAATGGTGTACGGGACGGTATCCGTCGATATTACGTGACCCCAAGGCATGCTGGATGAGATGCTACCGTCAGTCGAAATTATAGTTTTCTGTTCAGCTTCTCCGACTTTGGTGTTTACCGACGATCCTTTAATAAGGATTGAAATTGGTTTCTTATTATTTTCGCTCACACGGACGGTTGCGCCTTTTAGGCTGAGGTCGAACGTAAGATTAATGATTCTCCCAGTAGGTGTAACAGCGGATGTCAATCTGCCGAATTCATCGTACTTGTAAATGTAACTTCTACCAGTACTGTCGTATTTAGCCTTCAGTAAGCCGGTAGTGCCGTGATAATCAAACGTAACATTAAAGTTATCTGGTGTTCGTAGTTCTTGCAACATCTTTACCCGCGACATTTTGAGTCTGCATTTTTGACCCTTAGTGTTTTCAATAGAATTGACGAGGCTGGAATAGTCCCGCAGCATAAACACTTTGTTGCCAGCTGCGTCGGTCACAGTGCTTAATTTTCCGTTGCTGGTATTCACAGTGTATGTGAATACGTAGTTGTTTTCGCCTGTTAGAATATTTTTGGTCATAACGTGTTGGCCGAATCTGTTAAATATGTAAGTTTCTTGCGTGTCTGGTGAATATATCTCGTACTCCCTCGCCCCACTGGCGTCTGGAATACTTGCCATGACTGATCGGATCCTATAGTTTGCTTGGTCTGCTATGTGCACTATTCCATCCGGGCCTACGATGACAGCGGAGATGGTGTTAAACTTGGAGTTAGAAGCTAAGAAGTGATCAGCTTCGAAGCAATCACAGCCTCGCTCCAAGCAGTTGCACTTTGACTCTGCACCGGCGTAGAGCGATATTTTTCCATCGGTAGTAATAAGACGGACTCTATTAATTCTCTGCGAATCGCTTTCTGCAACGTATAAATCTCCGGCAGCTCCAAAAGCTATACTTTGCGGCATCACAAGAGTAGCGTATGTGGCTAGTTCCACATCATATCCAGTTAATGGTGACGGACAATGAAGAGGTCTGCCAGCAATTACCTTCACCCTGCCATCAGGGGCCATTTGAAGAATCATGTGGTCATCAATAATATGTAAGCTGTTATCCAGAGGATTTATGGCAAGCTCCGTCGGCCAACGAAGATGTACTTCTTCCACGCTCAGTGTTCCTTCGCAAGGTATCGGTTTCCAATGTGCTCGATGCATGTGGTTTCCAATAACAGTGGTGATAATACCGTCTCTGTCAACCATTCGGATGTTGGTGCCATCGGCGAAGTATAGAACGTTGTCAATGGATACAGCGACCCCTTTGGGGTATGCCAGCTTGGCGTCCCTTGCTAGGGCACCATCGCCGCAGTGAGCTTCGTCCCCTGGCAGACATCTTTCTCCAGAACCTACAACAGTTTCCCAATTATGTTCGGGATCGTTGTAGTCGTCTGTGTTGCGTACTTTGATGATCTGGTGAGATTCTGGATCCGAAATGTACAGTGTGCCATCGAGGGGCGATAAAGCCATGTGGTAGCGGTATGAAACCCTGGTGGCACTGTAAAAAACCAAATAATTTACGTTATTATCAAATTGTCATGTAATTTGTCTACATTGAATGTGATGATTGTTCTATGTATAGATGACGTGTACGTACTTGAGCTTGACGAGAGTGCGTACGGTGCCGTCGGTGGTGATCTTGCGCACCAGGTTGAAGTCGCCCACGAAGATGGCGCCGTCGGGCGCCGCGGCCAGCGCCACCGGCGCCAGCAGCCGCTGCCGCGCCGCCGCGCCCGCGCACTCCCCGCCGCCGCCGCCGCCGCCGCACTCCAGCGCGCGCTGCCGCCCGTCGCCCAGCGCCGAGATGATCAGCCGCGGCTTGTGCTTCAGGTAGATGTTCGTGCCGTCGCCCTTCTGCAGAATGCCTGCAACCCCAGACATTCTTACAGATCTGAGCCCAATGAACAGACGGGCCGACCGCCTGATGGTGAGTGATCGCCGTCGTCTATAAACATGAGCAACATCAGAGAAGCCACCGATGCGCTCTTTACAATACTACGATAATTTTAACAAGATGAATTAAATGAGATCGAAAATATTAAAAATGAAAGAACTATTTCGAGAAATTACCCTCATGGAAGTTGTATCGATGGTGGATATCCAGGTTCCAACCGCCCACATCCGAGATGCTCATGTCGTGGCCACTCAGCTTCGTCGTCTGCACATTCCAAATGATGTCCTTGCAATCCGTGTACTGGTATCCAACTTTTACTAAGGCAGTCGTAACTCCGTACACCCGCTGCCTGTAAACGTTGAGCCTGTTCCAGGGGTAAGTGAACTTGATGACTGGATCGGCTTCGAAGGTCTTCTCGAACAAGATTCCTTCGATTGTAATCCTCAAGTGGATAAGCGCTAATGTGGGAGGCACTTTCTCGGGAGTCAACTGCAATTGAATGGTAGACAGGTAGCCGGCTGCACGGGAGCTGTGGTACACTAGGTTCAAGCCGGTTCCTGGTATTTGCAAGCTTTCCTGGACCACCTGAATTATATAATTCATTATAATTATAATTATCTATAGTAAAGATGGAGTGTTCAAATCTTACAAGCAATTATATTGTGTTTTAAACAACATTCCAATGTCGATATTCTCCAGCGATAAATCACAAAAAGAGCATACCTGTGATTCGGCCAAGATGGCGCTCTTATCGGGACAAGCCCCCTGGAAGCCGTGCTTCCACGTGGCCAGTACCACTGGCTTCATGGCGTCGTAGTCATGAGCCAAGCACGCCTGCGGGGGCCCCATGCTTCCCTTGTCGTCTGAAGTGGTCATTACTACTTCGTTGATGATTACCACCTGAAAGGTAATAAATGAACCTTTTTTATATAATTTTTATAATATAAACGTTTAGTGGAATTAAATCTAATCGTGCTGATTTCAGTTTAAGGCTATATATACTTAAATTGTTGGAAATTTTCAAGAAATTTAAAATATAAAATTACTTTTATGGATTTAAATAAACCAATGTAAACATTTAAAATTAACACATAGCAAAATTTAATTTCAGTTACGAAATCCAGTGAACTTCATCAACTCTGAGCAAAATTAAGAGTTGAAATACCTAATGCTTCTTTGATCGTCGTTTCGCATGTTTCAGAGAAGTATGGAAAAAAATTAAATTGCTTCATACGAAGTTGGGTCGTCAAAGTTGTTTGAATTATTAACGTCTACATCGAGTGCGAAACGTTGCCTTATGCGATATTCACGGGTTTTGACCTATAAAATTTACATTAAAGTCCCAACATTTCGTAAGACTGGCTGTTGTCAAGGCAATATTATACTATTTATCTATATTCGCATATATAAATAGTGGAACCAATGCATAGAATTAATCGCTCAGTCCGAATATTTTGGCAAACACTTAATAACCAATTTGCACTGAAGTAGCGACGCAGAGTATGCTCCGTGCCTTCTCTAGTCGTGGGGTGTGACCCGCGCCCAGAAGTGGGTCATAAAAAAGGTTGAGGCAATTTATCCTAACCACATTGATGAAAAACATACAATACTAACCTCATTCCACGGCACGAACACAACTTGCGTAGATCGTTTAAAAGGAGCTCTTCCGAAATGTAAGGTCACTGCTCCTCCTCCGTTCACCAACAGATCGAACCAACCATCCTCTCTAGTCAAGGTGAAGCCTTCCAAGGGCGTCGAAGTTGACACTCTAACACCGACTAACCCAGAACCCAATGACGTGACCACTCTTCCCCGTATAACAGCAGATCGGCTGAAATCAGACAGTGTTGGTGGTGACGAAATTCTACCTAGCGTTTTGGTAGCTTCGTGATTCATTTTAAGGTTTAATGCTACATGAAAAAGGGATTGTGAAGTGATCTATATTATTGACAAGGTGGCATTCTTCATTGTATCATGGATTTATTAAAGTGAATTTTCAATAACTACTTTGAAATATTCAATAATTAATTTATTTGTCATTACAGGAATACTACTGGCATTTTATGGTTTGTTTTCAAATTTCTAAATTTCAAATATACAAAAATTACTAAGTTACGTAAACCTCGCTACATTTCACTCGACTAGCAATGGGGCACTCATTGTTTATCTCAAAATATTATCTACATTTGAACTCCAACAATATGGATCGACCCTCAACCTCTACTTACAATACATAGGTTCTACAATTTTCAGTATGATTAAATATAAATATGACAATAGATAATATAATAAGCGTAACACAAGACTCACAGGACACGATATAGGTAACTAAACATATATAAGCATGCACACACTTATATGTATTACACATATAATATTGCCAATTAAGTAGATACAAATGTAGGTATGATAGATACAGGTGTAATAGAACTAAGTGTAAAGGCACACACTCCTAAATTGGATGCTAAATCTTACCTCGTGTTGAAGTGGTTCCAAAACATACTGCGCAGCGGAAAGACGAGAAATGACAAAGAATGAGTAAGTATCGTAAGATACAATCTTGTTAATTTAGAAGGAAAATTCAGAACATGTTAGTATAACAGCGCCAGATCGCACCAGCTACTGACGAGTTAACGACTACATGCAAGTGCCGGCTGTTAGCAACTGCTCGGAATTTTCGAAAACTTCTGCTTTTAAATTTAAAATAAAACACATAGATAACTCTTCGCAGAATAGGGTGTAGGAAAAGAAAAAAAAGTGATACACTCTGATGTAAATAAAACATTAGGATTGACTGGGGCACAACATTGCGTATCTTATATAATATTGATTAATTTATACGAACAGACAATTTTATAGGAATCATTTGATATTTACCGTTTTAAATATTACGAGTCAATTAGTTCGGAATATCAAGTAATCCCTATTGATACATCTAACATGACACCGAACACATTCTCACCTTTCGTTGAAAGTCTCCTGTTTGGCGTAATTTTGGAGACTACCTTCGTCAATGAGGAACTTCATTCTCTCAAAGAATGACGCGGTGATGGCCGGCGGCTGCTTCCTCAGCAAGATGTCCGTCGGCTTCGGCGAAGACACACAAAGTTGACTGCCCTTACAAGCAGGGCTTTGACAACATTCTGGATCTTCACAGTCGATTAAGCCATCTGAAGGGACCATAAAACAGTAAGCTTCTCTACCGTAACTTTGGCACTAAATATACTGATCTTAAAACTTAAGGACCATTACGTATGCTTGTAACATTAGGTGCGTACGTAAACGTATATTAATTTGGGTTTATGTGCTCTCCCCAGAACCCGACCAATTTTAGTTATTTGGGCGTTAATTGATTCGTTTCAGTTTCGTGCGGGTTTTGGGTTTATTAACTCCAAGAAGAGATAACGTGTCAAATGTTAGTCGTTACGCCCCGTTCACTGAAACGGCCAAAACTATTTGCATAAATTTGAAACTGCCAGAACTCGTTTACCAAAATTTGTTTACCAAATATGAAAGCATAATTTATTTTACATGTTGTCGAGTTTGTTTTACGGGATAGAATACACTGAAGCAAGATTATTTGTTGCCAAATTTAGGCACCTCACCTTTGTCATTGTCCTTAGAATCGTCACAGATTTGTTCCTTGAGCGTGGTGCAGTCTGGTCCATCCCACCCGTCGAAGCACTTGCATTCCCAGTGGCCGTCATTGGCAACTCTGCACTGGCCGTGTCCGGCACAGCCCCTCGGGCATCCCTCCAGAGTGCAGTGTCTCCCG
>DWQK01002227.1:0-13590 GCA_018231225.1 Noctuana stator | reverse complement strand
GTACCACAAGTAGAATAGGTTACCTCTACTTACAGTGGAGGCAAGTCTCTATTCCATTTTATCAAAGCGCCTGAGTAGGATTTCTCCGACTCTTATGACGTTTTGGAAAAAACTTTTGGAATTAGTAAGACACTAAAAAATTCGTGTGAAGTGATTTTTTCTTAAATACTAATAGTCTAAGAGCAAAAGATAAGAAGTTCACTTACCCACAAGTGCAAATTTCACAAATGCATTGTTCTTTGACAATTTTCTCTGGTTTTTTGGGGCCACCTGGTCTTGGCCTGGTCTCATCTCTGTAGACAGTTTCTTCGATGGTTGTTCTGTCGTCTCGCACAGTTTTTCTGTCATCTATGATGGTCTCATCATAGACAGTGCTAATGACAGTGTCTTTTCTCGTGGTGTCTGTAATTGCGTGGTCCACCACGTCGTATTCGCGTATATCTTTCGTTGTGTGGACATCTTTCTACAAAAATAAAAATATTTATGTAAACAACGATAAAATTGTTGTTTTAAATTACTTAGCTTACATTTAAAATGTTAACTTACCAAGTTTCTGATGTCTAACGAGCTGTTGTCGACAAAAACGTCCGTCTTTATTTTCTCATCTTCTTTTGCATCCTCATAAGTAGTTTCTTTTCTGGTAATGCCATTTTCGGTAATGTACCGAGTGACTTCAATTTGGCTTCTAGTCTTTTCGACTTCAAAAGACTTTTTTATTTTATCGGCGCTACTGGTGTTAACAATGGTTGTCTGTTCAGTGTCTAATCCTTCGTACAAGTCTTTTACGTCTTCGTTTATTTTAGTACCGTAAGTAACTTTTTCTATTCTTTTAAAAGGATACTTTTTTACGGTATCAATTATTTCTTTAAGGATTCTATCATCAATATTTCTTTTTATAACAATATTTTTGTTACTTACAGTAACATCTTTGTTGGATTGTGAAGACTGAATGATTTTTCGTAAGTCACTAATTGATGTGAAATCTTTTATGTCCCTTGACGAGAGAATTATATTTTCTTCCGTGTCTTGTCGTTTAAGATGGTGTTTGGGTTCAGGTCTACCGAAAGGAGACATTTCCTTGGGACGTTTTGGTCTATCATCATCTTTTTCATACACAAATTTTCCATTCCAAGTTCCAGTGCTTCTTTCGTAAGTTGTTAAAGTGTCCTTAGTTTCTGATTTTGTAGTTGATGAGGTCTCTTTTGATGAAGTTTGTTTTTTATTGCTTATAATGTCAGTTTTTTGAGTAACATCTTTAATATCGCTACTATCAGATGTAGAATTATAAGTATCAGATAGAGCACTTTCATCAATAGTGTTAATGATACGTCTATTGTGAACGTCATCTTTGTCTACATGGTCCGTGATAGCACGTTTCTTTGTAAAATCCCCGGCGTATTTGTTGCTTGTCGACGCAATTTCTTTTCCATTTTTGAATAACACAGATTCCTCCGATACTTGAGTTGCACTTTTAGGTATTCCATCTTTGCCGGTGTCATAATATGATTCCTTATCTAATACATGCCTACTGTACTCATTTTGTGGTTCTATGCCAGTACCACTAACGTTGTGACTTTTTTCATATGTTGAATGCTCTTTATTATCTCCCCATTCCCTATGATCACTATCGACGATTCTTTGTTGTCCGTCGACCACTTCAAATACGTAAGACGAAGTAGAAGCTTGTTGAGCACTGCTTGTATTGCTCTTTAATATTTTTGTTGAATAATTAAGGTTCTTTGTGTCACTTACTTGTAAGATTTCTCCTACTTTCTTTAACTGATTTTGTATAGTAGCATCATAACCATAAAAATTAGTAGAATCAGTCGAATGTACATTTCGCTTTGTGATGTTAGAAGTCTCGTTTGTTACTTTATCGCTTTCGGATATATTGCTTTCTTTATATTGTTTTTGTATATTTTTTATAGTATTTGTAGTGTCTTCAGATGTAATGTTTGATTGGTAAGAATCTTGAGATGTCAACTGTCCTTGAGTTGAGCTAAATTGTTCAAGCTTCGAATTATCTTTTTGGGAAATAATATTCTCATGAGCGGTTACTTGTTTACCATCTTTGATCAACTTTGAATTTTCTTTTATCATCATTTCATTTATTGGTTTTTGTCCACCTTTACCGGTATCATATTTAGATTTCATGTCATAATTTTCAATGCTGTGTACAGATTGAGGTTCCATACCTGTGCCACTCACACTAGCATACGCTTCTTTCGTAGCATGCTCCTGAGCATCACCCCATTCTCGCTTTGAGCTGTCAATAACACGCTCCTTCCCATCAACTATTTCTACAACATAAGATGATGAGGACGATTTGGCTACGTTACTGCTTTTTGTCTCACTTGAATGTGTCGTGCTGCTATACTCTTTTGTGTTTACACTGTTGTCACCTTCCCAACCGTAAAAATTTGAAGAATCTGATTTAAACTTTTGAACTTTGTTTGGGGCTACAGGACTATTTTGGCTGTTTTCTCTTTCGCGTGCAATAGTATTTTTCTTGTCTGATGTGGTAGACATACTCTTGTAGTCCTGAGTGTTGGTAGTCTGTTGAGTAGACTGAGTATTCATTAAATTCTGACGTTCTGACTGGATAAATGACTCATTAGTTTTAGCACCTTTTGTAGATTTAGTCTCATTTGAATGTGTCGCGCTGCTATACTCTTGTATCTTGCCATTGTTGTCATTTTCCCAGCGGTAAAAATTTGAAGAATCTGATTTAATCTTCTGAACTCTGTTGGGGGCTGTGGGGCTATTTTGGCGGTTTTCTCTCTCGCGTACATTAGTCACATTTGCGTTTGATGTGCTAGACGAATTTCTATAGTCCTGAGTATCGGTAGCCTGTTGAGTTAACTCAGTTTTCATTAAATTCTGACGTTCAGATTGAATGAATGACTCTGTAACATTAGCTCCTTGAGATTTAGACACAAAGGCATTGCTGGTATTACTACTTTTATTTGTAGAGTTATCAATGAAAGCTGTGTTGAGTGTTTGATTATTTACAGAAGAGTCTGTGGTTCTATCAAAAGATTCTGTGTGACTAGATCCAGAATGCTGTACTGAGGTTGAAGAAGATTCAAATTTTTCGCTTTTAGAGGTCTGCTGGTGAGTCGCAGAAGATTCTTGGACCACAGAATTTGACACAAAATCTCCTGTATTTGACTGCGCCATATCACTAACAAAATGCTCCTGAGATCTTATCTGAGACAAATCTGTCATTGATGGCGCCTCCGTAATAATATAATGAGGGTGACTATTATAATGTTCTGATATAGTAGAACCACTTATGGATGCATGGTCAGTTACATCTGTTATCATGAGAGGATCATCCTCCTCAACCTTTACTTCAATGTAGCGTACTTTCTTACCCGAAGAGCTGACCTTCTGTAAAGTATTGCTGCTTTTCTGCACTGATGTAGACTTGCTGGTTTTCTGCACACTACTCGTAGCACTGCTCGTCGAAGTCACTTCGGACGCATTTGATTGCTTAGTCTTTTTATTTTTTATTGTCATTTTGGTACCACAATGTTATTTAAATAATAATAATATAAATTATACGTACTATCTTACGTGAGATTCTAATAATTAAATTAAATAATTATTATGATTAAATATGCTTAATTAAGAGTCTTATAGGAAAATTCTATCACATAATAAAAAAACATTTGCCATGTAACTTTAGAGTAAACTAATCGCGAGAGTCGTTCGTTTCGGGTGTCGCGTGCGCGCGCGGTGCCTGCGACTGGCTCGCGGATTGTGAGTCTGCGACACTACGCCGGCGCCGTGCCCCCCACACCTTGACGCCGCGTATCGCATCGCCCACTAGACCTTCACGACACGTAAGCGCTTACATCTCACTGTTGGACTCATTGGACTCATACCAAAAATGGTACATTGAATGTTACTTAATTTGTCCACATAACGTAAGACAGTTCTAGATTCTCGTACATTTACTAATTTACATTGAACTGTATGAGTTGGAAAAAATCAATGAAACAAGGCTAAATAGTGACGACAATCTTTTATGATTCACCTCAGTTGATTAACATCTTAAAGTACCGAAGTATTTTTCATAATCTTAATAACCACCGTAGAGTTTATAATTTGTTATCTACCTATGGACATAAATCCGAGGCTTCTCTGTTTTATCTAATATTCTATTATGTTCCTAGTCCCAGTTATTGTAACTACATTTTACCAATTTTTCCTGATATTTTACAAATTTTATTTTATTACATAAACAAGTGGGTACCTACTTACATACCCAATTACCCACCCAGTTTAGAGGCGTTCGTAGATTAACATTAAATTTTGGCGATGCACTGCGCCCAATGTAACCCAGTCTTGTTGCCGTGACAAGTAGGTTCTATAAAGTGTTATCTACTCATACATTTAAGATGACCTTATTTTTATTTGAAGATGATAATGTGACGAGTAGCTGTGGGATCAACAAGACGTGACGAATACGAAAACAAGCGTTTTAAGAGATAAATAAGGATAGGTTTTTTATGTTTTTAGGTAGGTATTTACAGGAAAGTACCTATTTAAAGACAAACCTAGCAAATACCTAGGAAAACTGACTTATCTAATTTGTAACGGACGTTCCTAATATTCAATTTATGGGTAAATAAAAGTTTATCTGTCCTTTACTAACTTATTATAAATTAAAGGACAGAAAGATTTTTTCTATCCTTAGATTACGTGAAATCGGAGATAGATAAAATATTGAGAATAGCTGAGAGTGGTTACCTTTGCCTATGGTCATGATATGAGCACCGGATGAGTCGATAATGCGTTACCCGTTTTACAGAAAAGAGGTAGGGGGACTGACTAGAAAAAAAAAAAGTAAAAATCGTCAAAATTGCGTCTAGACCATACTAGATCCCTACAGAATTTAACATGGATTTGTATTCTTCTCTTCTCTTCAGCTGATAGAAGAATACTGCTAGAAATAGGTCTTCCCCAAAGCGAGCTACAAAGCCTGGTCTTCGGCTCAGTGGCAAAGACCGGACTAATGTGAACCTACAAAGAGCTTTAAAACCAATAGGTACTTATCACATATAAGTACTTAGCTCTTACTCTCAAAAACGCAGTGCAGGGTGCTAAGTAGGAAATGCGCAGACTCGCATAAAAGAGTAATCGCAATAAAAAAAGAGCTGCAGAAAACTAAAATAACTCAAAGCCACCCACACATCCCGCCTTGTAAATCCTTAGATCAAACAACCCAGTTGCAGCTTTACGATATCAGTAATATAGCGAACTCGAATGTGCCGTGGGTTGCACAAGGCCCGGTTCTTGCTGCCTTGTAAAGGCATGGTGGGCGGGGGTTTGAATCACGCACCCACCGTCTGATCGGAGCCTTGCAAACAAACATTACTTACTAAAACTATATCTGATTTAAAACCGTTAACGTAACTGTTATCTTCTAGTTAATGGAAAACAGTTATTAAAATTGCTACGGTTTATTTTAAATTTGACATAGAGTTGCGAAAAGATAGGTAAGTATGGCTATTCAGGTATATGTATAGGTGGTTAGATATTAAACTGCAAATAATGTTCTTGTTAGTCACAGTACCTAATAACTAATATATCGAATCAAAACGATTTGTAAGATTTAGTAAAGTTCGCCATACAGGTAGCACCACTGCGGCACCTATTTTCACCTTGCGTTATCGCTATGTGAATTGTTATAGATAGGCAGGTATTAACTATTTAGCGTCCGATTTAGACTTAAAGTTGTTAAGATGGGCCTCAGCCATGGGGCTACAGTGGCCGTTTACCATATTAATGTCTAGCCCAGTCGTATATAATATATAGAATATAAGTAATGTATTAACCTACCTCTTCTTTAGAGTAAATGTTTTCTGTATGGATGCATCTCTCTTAGGTAGGTACTACCTACTTATATCTCCACGAGAATATAATAATATGTACCTAGGTACGGGGAATATATCTACACATACCTACCAAATAGTAATAGTAGGTATAGGAACTATGTTACCTATTGGTTAATTTATTTACACAAAATAATTTAAATTTTTTGCAATAAATACCTATAAGAAATGTACACAAGCAAATTATCCAAGCATATTCAATTGCTTATATGGATTTATCAGGCGCTTTGGTAGCATTGATTATAAGATGCTGGGCAAGAATTGGATATAGGTACCTACCTATAATATACAAAAAAAATTGGATGAAGTTTCGTTAGCCTGCACTACCCCTGCAATACGTGTGCCTTGTGTAGGCATACCTAACCTATACACGTAGACAGAGGCTAAACATTAGTATTCGTAAAAATTTATGAGTTTGAGCTGCTTGTTGAAAATCTTGATCCTTAAAGCCTGTAAAAAAGCCCGTTTACATATTTTCACGAGCAGTAAAGAGTGCACTTCAACATTAGTACAAGCACAGACTACATAGAATGTGAGCACAAGTATGTAAACGAGACAACAGAAACTGTTGTTTCATTCAGTGTTGAAGGATGTCTATGTCAATCTTTTCTTAGTCTGTGGTCTACAAAGACTAAATATAGAGAGACTAATTCTTAAAAGTATAATTACATAATAATTATAATTATAATTATAAAGCGAGAAGTCGTCATATGAAATTTTTATATAAAGCAAGATAAAAACCGACATTTTTTTATCTCTATTTGCGTATAAGGAAATTTTGATTTACCTCTTAATAAGGGGACTGTTAAGTTATTTTATTCAGATATTATATGGAGAAAAAAAATCCGTTTATGACAATTTGTGGTATTGTGTTCTATTTGTGAATGTTATTAATTATATTTCGGTCGTAATTGTGGTAAATTTCAGTACAAAAGGATGTAAAAGCCTTTATAAAAAGTTTAAAGTCAAACTGTCAGTAACTGTGGAACTGTTGCTATTTCATATTTAGGTAATACGCTAATGTCCAATCTATTATATCCTCTGTCTACGATTTTATATTCGCTTTGCGTCAGCGTCACAGTCAAAGTCAAACTTACTCAGTAGTACATATAAGTAGTCTGTGCTTACGCAGTACTACCAACTTAGCTCGATTGTCAAACTCATGCGCAATTCACAGACTACAGATATAATTGTATTAAATGGCGCAATCGAATCGACCAGACTACGGAAATAACTAACAGCTGTTTTACAATATTCGCTCGGGCAACTCAGTTAGGAGATGAGATAGCGATAGCAGCTGTGTTCGGGCGAACACGCAGTCGTTTTTATTGGTAACGATAGAGCTATTGTTTAGACCACCAAATAGTAGTTCTGTTTGTGCTAAAACTCACTGTGCTTCACGGATTATGTTTCATGGCTAATATGCCCCATTCAGGCAGATTGTGCGTGTATTAAATCTGCGAGGTTTGGCGAAATGTTTACAAAAATTTGTGCGTTGTTTTTGTGACTCGAATCGACTGAAATGCCTTGTGAATACGTGGATCGCCAAGACAATTGAACAGTGCTATGCCAATTGAATTTTTTTAATATTACTGGCAGTGATAGTTTTCCGACTGTTAGAATAATTTAATAGTTTATAAAAATGTCTAGCACGGTACCAACCAGTTCTGCTTTGCGAGCGTTGGCTCTTGAGTACAAGAGCTTACAGGAGGAACCAGTTGAAGGTTTTAGGGTCAAACTTTTGGGAGAGGATAATTTGTTTGAGTGGGAAGTTGCAATTTTCGGCCCTCCAGACACTCTTTATCAAGGCGGATATTTCAAGGTAATTGACATTTTTATCTTTTTAATTTAAACAATTAACTATGGGATGACAGAGAATTGGTTTGCAAAAATATTAAAAACGGACATTTTATTAATACCTTTTATGTAGTGTTCAAGATCAATTAAATAATTATCTATAATGAATCTTATATAAATAAGATTTTATGAACAAAGTAATTTACAAAGACAAAATGAAATTCTTTACTAAAGGAGAATTCCTCGAACGTTTATCATAAATATAATATTGTACCTATAATTTGCAGTGTAGTGTGTACAAAAACTATGCATGTTATTTAATTGCTTTATCATCATTATCACATTTATTGTGATGTTGTTTATTTGCACAGATGACATAGGTAGGTGTTTGAGACTGCAATTTTGTGTACAATTATTTTTAATCAAATTTCTAGTCTCTATGACTAAGTACTTCAAATGGATCCTATATAAATTTTTCAGAAAAATACCTACCATTATTTTATATTTTCAGTAACAGCCTGCTTATTTATATAAACAGCACATTTTTGCTGTGGATTTCATTAAAAGACCCATTTTAAAAATTACCTTAAATTAATTTTATCCTTGCAACTTTGTCTGCATGGACTATAGAATTGGACCCTAAAAATAAAAAGTATAGTAGATTGTACATACAGAGGCATCATGCAATAACATTTTGACAATAACATTTAATGTCATTTCTTTGTTTACATTTTGGATGGGTAGGTATCTAATTATGAATCAGAGTTTAAGATATCTTATATTCCTCAGCAACCACATTTATTCATTTATTAAATAAAAGGTATAATTATTGAATTAAATAGAAATATGTTTATTGTCCACTTGTGTACAACTATTACACATTTTATACTTTCATCATATTATGTACCTCCTCTTTTTATTAACTAGTGCTTAACAGGTTATTTAAAATTGGTTTTTACGTATTTGTATGATAAAATATGAATATTATAAAGTATTTTTTTTAATCATGACTGCTATATCTCATGCAACTACTGAGTAAATATGTAGCGTACCTAAAATAAGTGTGCTTTTGATGTTAACCATATAAAATGTAAATATTGTCTGTTTGTTGACAACATTACAAAATATCTTTGATCGTAAACTGGTGTTGATGCCAAAAACATATTTTCCTTCAGTGGAGACTCAAGATATTTGACAAATAAGAGGTAGTTATAACAAACCTTCTTGAATTTAATTACCTTTTGAACAAAACTTAATTTTTTTTAATGAGTTAACAATGGGCATGTGTTGGTCCTATTAATAGTCATTGTCAGGCCTGAATTAACAAAATGATAAATATTTTCATGCTGATTTGACTAGATTAGTCTTAAGCCTATTGTAATAGGGTTGAGTATTCAATCCCCAGCTTTAGTTCTGAAATAACTTACCACTACCAAACACTATGTTCCACAGCAATCAGAACCTAATAAATAACCCATAAGAACCCATAAGTGATTAAGAAAAGAACCTAAAGATGGAGATCTTGTAAATACCTAATAAGAGTAATAATGGAATATAAGTTTAGATGTCCTACTAGTGCTGCAGAAACTGCTTTCAACATCTATGGATTTTAAGTTTAATCACTTTCATAGTTAAAACTTCTGCTTTTGTTTGACAATCACATCTTTTTTTCTCACTACCGTGGCTCAACTGTCAGAGAATGGTACTAGTCATTAAGTCTTCATTGTAAACTTACAATAAAGTCCAAGTAAATAAAACTTTATAATAGTATTAATATTTTTATACAAGAATAACAATTCCATTTTTCTTTTTTTTGTAACAGATCAAAAATGTAAATAATTTATTCAACTTTGTTTCAGGCACATATGAAATTTCCAGCAGACTACCCATACTCACCACCTTCAATTAGGTTTTTGACAAAAGTATGGCATCCAAATGTGTATGAGGTAAGTTTTTAATTATCCTTAATAACTTGCCATACAATATTTTAATATCTTAAAAAGAGGTTCTGATACCAACAGAGGCATCGTATAGGAACTCACTCAAACATTTACAAAATTATATCCCATTAATTTTAGAAAATTTGACCAAACGGAACAATAATAAAAAATGTTAATATGTAGGTTATTATGCTACAGTAGCATATTTACCCTAATGTCAAGGAGACCATGACCCAGAGTGGCATGCTGCAATCAGTAACAAAGGTCAGAAGTTAGGTTTATCTATTGTTATTTTTGTGGCAAATCTTAGCTATCCAGGGTGCTAAATTTCGCAAAATAATCCTTTAAACCAGAAATAAGCCATTGAGCTCCCACATGTTTTTTTACCTACTCTGGGGTACCTGTTTATTAATATTATTGTAGCTGTCGCAGGTCACTGTCTTGTTTACATAAACTTCCTGCTATTTAAATATGTATGGATCTGTAATGCTTTGAATTACATTTAATTGTTTTGTTTCATGCAAATGAGCCTGTTATAGTGGCTTATAAAGTAGTTACTTTTAAACAAAAAAAATTATTTAATAAAAATTTAGTTCAGATTTTTCACATAATACTCATAAACACGCTTCCATTAACCCAAAAATCGTCAGATTTCTTTAATATCATCACTATTTTTCTCTCACCAAATCACCACTCCATCTTCAGATCAGCCTAAATACATGTCATATTTACATAATGCTTGTAATGGCAATTAGTTTATTTTATGATTCTCAGCAATATAACAGCTTGTTTTAAAACAATATTTTATTATGTTTATTAAATAATATCTAACAATAAACTCTATATTTTTTTCTGATACCTACATGCTGAGAAAATTACTACTAGTTGTGTATCTCACTGTAGCTAAATTAATAAGCTTGTTTTATCTCAGGGAAATCTGTGTTTGCAAGAAACATAACAATGTAGTGTAATATCATGAAGTGCTGGAAATTAAACAATTACAAGCAAATTTGTACCTACTTGTGTTGCGGAGCAATAAAGATACTTCACTTTATTACCCTCCACAATACTCTTTCTTATATTCTAGATGTTTGTGCCACTTTACAATATAAGAATAATGCAAAGATTGAGATAGAATGAAAATTTTACAATAAAAAGATCAAAACAGTGTGAATTAGTCAGCAAAAAGTAATTCCTATCCTTATTTTAGTTGATGCAATGTCACAAAACTAGATTATTGGGTTACCTTCTGACACAGTTACTGAAACAATACATTCAGTCTGATGCATTGTTCAGTATTTAATGAGGTTGTCTAAAATCATTGTCATAGATAAAAATTCAAACTACTTGGGTCTTCTGTAATGTTCCTTCTAGAGAGGTACTTTGAGATATTATGTATTTACACAACTGTCCATACTATATTTAATAGTTTAAATATGTTGCATTGTAATATCTCTAATCTAATTTATAAAATATTTATTAGACTGCAATTAGATATTTTTATTTGTACGACAAGTACCAATATTATAGTTAACGCCTTGAGTATTTAATAAATTTATTTTGCTCCTTAGTAAAAATATATGTTATCACTCAACATCATCAGTTCATACTGTTCTTGAAATTTAATTGAAATGAAACGTTCATGGGTCAAAAAATATTGCCACATTATCAAGTGTAGCAATTTGAAAACTTTTATTGATATGTTCATAATGTATATTCTTTACAATTTTTTTTATTAGTATGATTATCGACTACTATGACAAAACTCAGCATTATATATTTTAACAATATTACAAGAAAAATCGGCTTTATGCCAAAGTTGATTTAGAATTATTTTCGAGGGTGCTACCAACCAACCTACCTGCACTTAAAACTTACAGTCGCATCAAACCTCAGATACTAGTTATGCATGGCATGCACCCTGTTGAATAACAGATGAGTTTCTGGAGTAAGTTTCTAAATTTGTTTCGGTTCCGAGATATAGAGCTCTCCCACGTGTAATGTCTCAACTATCAACTTGAGAGTCATTATAATGTAGGCTCATCTACATCACACATCACATCACATCACATACTCCAATAGCCCTTTTTCTTTTGTCTTTGATTCATGGAATTGATTTCGAAAAAATGCCAAGATCAAAAACATATTCTTCGTAAATGTTTTCCGTGAATTTGGCCAATTTTGAATCTAGTTTCTCGCTACCGTTTAAAATATTTTAACATTTTCAACCTCCCTTGTTCAAGCTTACTTGTTCAGCTAAAGTTCATGGAAATAATAAAAAAAAAGTTATTTGCTCCTCTATCTGTTCCGTGGAAATAATTCATCTCCTTGCCATGACTCATATTAACAGTAAAGGGATTACGCATGCACGTTCCAGAAAACATTCGCTTATGCGTTCGTTTATCCAAAGATTTAGTATGCACCACCTAAATTAGTCTTAAGATTAAAAAGAAATGCATTTTACTTTAAAGTCATTTTACTTTACGGTATTCCGCGTTTTTTTAAGCACGAGTGTCGGTCGTATTCGACCTACATAATAATCTAGTGGTTGCTTAAATATATATGTAGTACTTACCTATTAAGAGTTTATTTTGAGGGAGAATAAATTATGCATATTATTATTAAAAGGTATTAAATAGTAGGTAATTGTTTAAATGTTCTTATTCTTTTATAAATATATTATTGTTGATTTGTGACCGACTGAATCCCAAAACGTATGTATTCGCTTTCTGCAGGCAAATTGAACACTTTCATCCCAACCCTGAATGTAGGTTAAAAGTTACAGGTGGAAAGTGGAAGCAAACCGTACATTTCGTATTTTATAAACAAAATCTACAAAGCTTCAGATAACATTATTCGTATTAATTCGGTCAGAGCATTTCACGGTTTTCTCGTACGTTGAATATTTTTTTAAAAGCAGCATTTTAAGTATTTTTTATTGTGATTGCCTGTTATATGGTGCAACTTGTATCTAAATGTTAACTCACTGCACTGCATGGTCTATTTACATTGATGTATACGTGCTTTGTGTCTTTATACTGGTATTTATTTATATGTCTTCTAAATAAAAAATAGAATTCTTAGTTTTTATCATAATAAAAAATTTACTAATCTAACTTAGGTAAATAAATCAATCCGGGACTTCTTGTGAATCGCGAACTGCTTTAATTTTAGTAAAGCTTTTTATAATCTCCTAATAGTAATTTAACATATTTTTTTTTATGTTTGATTAAAACCTAATCGGCTACCACAAAATTTCTCCATTACCAAGCTGTTAGGTATTGAATTCACCTATGCTTACAAAAAGTGTAAACAAATAAATAAGTGAAATTTTGTCCGTCTCAATTCGGTGATTGGGTGGCTCCCTAGGATCGCGAACTTGCGACACCTCAGCGTCTTTGACCCCCGACGGCCTGTGAAAACACATTGTAGTATAACGTTGATTGACCCAGATTGACAACCGAACAAAAATATACCTCTGAAACATCTGTTATATTGATTAGACATATTTTTAAGGTCTATTATAAATTTTTTAATTAAATTTGGCAGTGGTGTCAATATAATTAAATTTCGACTTGAACTCCTTTAATTTACTGCCAAAGTAAAAAGTAAGTAAGGTCGTTGTTAATTTCGTAGTGCCGAAATAATGCCGTTAGTTTTATTAAAAAGACAAGCGACGCGGCAGTTGCAACGTCGAATTATGTTGTGGTGAGCCAGCAGGGTCATCAAACCATAGTGATTCACGCCGCGACACGGATAACCGAACATTTTCTAGAAACACTTCAACGGTAAACTATATTTTCTTTCTTCTGAAGGAGAAGAGAATTAGCTGATAACAACAACAACAAAATCCTCCTTTATTTTACACCGAAAATTAAATCTATACTAATATATAAAGCTGAAGAGTTTGTTTGTTTGTTTGAACGCGCTAATCTCTGGAACTACAAGTC
>DWQK01002226.1:0-13590 GCA_018231225.1 Noctuana stator | reverse complement strand
GTATTTGACGTAGTATATTGTTATTCGTTGTTGAGGCGTTTTCATGTAAGGCGCGCGCTCATATTACTGTAGGTAGCACGCCGCTACATTACAATGAAAAAGTTTATTGTGGTCCATATGTATTTTTACCCTAGCTTATAAGCTGGAGACTTTATAGACTCTATTCCGAGGAGATTTGTAATTAAATATTAATAATAACCTGGAAAAAAACAATATCCAAAATTAATAATAACCTGGAAAAAAGCAATATCCAGGAAATTTTAAACCTTTGAAACTTTAAACATTTTTTATTTTATGCCACACCGTTGTAAAGGCAATTGACACATAGAAAACGTGAAACTAATTAAAATAATTTGTTCTGAAATGCATTGAGTTAACTGTTTTACTTCTCAGCAACAACCAGATGTCCAGCCCACATCGTCTTCCTTCCAGAGGAATAAAGAAGGTTCTTCGTTCAAGAAACACTACACCGACAACCTGGATGAACAGGTAATGGTTCAAAATAAATAATAATAAATAACGCTTCACACTCACAGCCCCACACTAGGATTCCCTGTGTCGCGGGTGCCGTGTACACACACAAAGACAAATACACAAACACCCAGACCGGTAACAGAAATCTAAATTCATCATTTAAATTTCTGCCCGCCAGGGATCGAACTGGGCACCCTTCGAATGGTGGACTGGCATGATAACCACTACATCACATGGGTTGTCAAAAGTATTTCAAATATTGTAAATGAAAATATTTGATTAAATTCTTAATTATTTAAGTAAAAACTTGTTGAACTTAAGATTTATTTTAGCGCATTTGGGAAATGTGATGAGAATTTATACGTCGACTAAACATTTTGCTTACAGTAAACTACCAAGCGCAAATTTGACTAATTATACAGCATTCAAATCCTACTGATATTATGAACGCGAAAGTTTGTAAGTATGGATGGTTGGATGTTTGTTACTCTTTCACGTAAAAACTACTGAATAGAATGAAACTTTACAATAATCATACATCAGAATAACACATAGCCTACAATTCATAAAGATATTGTGAGAATTGATCGAAATACTAATCCCGCGCAGACGATGTCGCAGGCACCTACTAGTTAAAAATATACTAAATTGTCGTAAGTCTGGTTGAAAATATAGCAAAAGGATTGTCTATGGTTTTTGGAATAGAATCTTTAGATAACCCAACTCTATTGATCTACAAATTGTCTTTAAAAATTCACATTGATACACGGGGAATCCTTTGATGCAGTTCAGTGTGATTCAGTGTAGTTCCCATTGGTCGCCAATTTATGTCCACATTAGAATGAGTAACGATGGTCAATAAGTTTGTAGACGTTGGGTTACTTTTAGCTTTGAGTTCGATACCCTTATTGATTTATCACACTAAGCCATAGCTTCTAGCGATAGCAATATTTTTTACATCCATTTGCGTAGTTCTGTTTGCTCAATAGTACTCTGTATATTGGACGATATATCACTTGAATTGAATGATAACAAGCAATTTACGAAGTAAAAACACCGACAAAAAAGGAAAAGGCAAAACAATTTTTAAATTTAGCAGAAGGAAAACCAATCTTTATGACTTTTATATATAAAACTTACTTCTGTCTAAAAGAAATAAAATTAAAAGACAATAGGATAAGTCATTAAATTCAGAAAGTAGTCCCATCTCCTAGATGATTGATAACTCACTATTAACATGCATGTTAACACTACCTGTCCTAACATACAATTATTTTATGAACACTTTCGACTTCAGGCCCTAACTTATATTTGACGCGAGAACACTTCTTAGTTTCCTAAACGATGCCCAGCTGAATTCACCCTCGAATCTGAACTTATCCATTTGGATCAATTGTCTTAGGTAAGTAAATACTGCCTGCAATTTTTTTTAGGCCTACTGTAACGCACATGTCTCTCCCATAACCTCGAAAGGCTTGGAGCATACTCGACAACGTTGCTCCAATGCGGAATGGTTGATATAACGCTAGCAAAAAATGGTCGGTTACATGTTGGAATGAAAATAGATTGACTTGAATATTCAGTACAATGTTTTCAGGCATGCAACGATATCATCTAAACTCGGCCGGAAAAATTGGACGTATCAATATTTTAAATTGATTAAGTTGATTTGGAACAAATATATCATGCGACGGGCGGGCGAAAAACAACAGTGAATTTTACTACAGTTATTGTTACTATCTGTCTGCAATCTCATATCTGCAATCACATTTATAGTACAGCATAATTTAAAGTTTGTCGTAATAAGCTCCTAAGTATGTTATCGGGCTAAGAACATTCGTTTTGTTAATCCTTTTGACATTGACCTTCTGATAAACCTTACTTATATTTTATTACCTATCCACTTATATGTAGAAAAACTCTTTTTCTTTATTATATCCTACTGTAGCAAGTACAGTAATACACGCAAATTTAAAAATACCAATAGGTACAACGACATAGAATTTAATTCACTGTCGAAGGATTTTTAATTTTGTTTCGTAGCTTTTCTAATAATGTCAAAAACAATTACAATTTTGAAGACCGGGAAACAAGTACCGGTACAGATGAATGTAAGCCTACATATTACTCTAGGATTCCCTTACTACTTTACCGATTTCTTTATTCTTTTGTTTCTATAATCAATGCATTTTAAGAGCATCTTTGTATATTTTAAAAGAAACAGAATTATTGCGGAATCTTCACTTTAATTGATAATCTTATAATAATAAGGTAGGTATTTTATATTATAGTTATGTATATGTGATCTTATCAGTTCTCACCCATGGCGGAGTTTAAATAATAGATGAGTTCTCGAACGGCATGTCCATATTACGATTTCGTCATTAAATCCCGTAAAATGGAGGTAGGCGCCTATTCCCATTACTAGCAATGTTATAAGAGTAATAACGTATGGACATAAATAAAAGGATACGTTAAGTTTCAAAAGTTGAGGATAAAAATCTAACCTCTGGCCAGCCATCACAATAAAAAAATTAAATAATACATCTTTTATAACGCAGATTTAAAGTGAGTGCGAAAAGAACGTTTTAGTGCAGGCTTTATAAATGAAATAAAATATTATTTTTATAATAACATTCATATATCTAATATCAATGAGTGTACACTATATAAATTAAGAATTTACTAAATTAGGTTAATAAGAAATTCTAGGAACATTAGAATAGAAATTTATACTTATACATACAATTTATGCCTATCCATCATAAGCTTATTAAACTTGAATACATGAACATATTCTAATGAGTGCCTAGTTATTTATAAGCAAAGACCTTGTATCCATTTAATAACGTTACATTTAATATTTGATTAACTTTGATAGGTTAGAAGGTACTTGACCTGGGGTTTGCAGGTAACCGAACGAGAGGTTGGAAATTTTATTACTTTCAGTGTTATAAGTGTACTGAAATTATGGTTTAACTCACTTTAACTGTTGTGGAAAATTTAATGTTTCCAAGTTTTTAACAAAAGTATTTTTTATTGTTCAACTGCTTTTAACTTTACCCGTTTATAATTTACATACATATACGGTTGTGTTTATTATTTGAGGCTATTGGCTGTTCTAATAAATTAAAAACAAATTTTACAGAATGACAACCATTTTCGATATAGGTATTTATACACAATGTTTGTTTTCTTTCAAGACGTTGATATGGGCATTCGTATAGTAAAATTTTTTCTCATTTATGAGAGAAAACCCTAACATAGCAGCGGATCACGGTGAGTTAATGAAGATGATTTATTTCAAAAATATCACCATCAGCCGAATTTAAACTGGCATTAACCTAAAAAATAAGCAATGATCGCTATAAAGTAACAATGAATCTTTTACACTTATGGCTGACCATTCATACTTGAACCCATAGATTTAAAATTAAATCTTATAGGTACAAAGCATTAAATTTTAAATAAGAAAAGATTTGTTTTTATGGCTAGAATTATGAAAGTTTTTCTGAAAATTAGATGTAAGCATTTAAATGTACTGAAAATAAGTTAACAAAAACCTTCATCCCAATAATGCAGTTCCTCTTCAAAATGATTTTCATTCTAATAAATTAATAATATAAGTTTTTACTAATTGTTATAAGTTATTAGTCATTAGTTATTATTCTATCAAATTGCGCAGCATATATCTATGTGTTATATAAACACTATGTCGTTAAACATTTTTAATTTCGTTAATGGACAATACAACGAACATACGATCAAATAAACGACACTTGGAGCGGGCTGCACCGTAAGCAATATAAATTTCAATAAAACCTGACAACTACCGGACATTCCTGAAGGGTATTGGAACTTTTTACCTCTTTTGTAAATTTATATACAATTAAGAAACTGCATAAACAAGAAATATTTTAATATTTTTCATTTACTAAATAGCTCGTTGTAAATAATACTCTGCTCAGGACGAAATTTCTATTGTTAAAGTTAAAACGTGCGTACATAATATTAAATTTTAAAACCAGCAGTATCGTACCTATATGCAAGAAATTTACCGTATAATAATAAATAGACCGTATTTACTATACCGATGAGAATTATTGTTGTTCTATAAAATAAATATTAGATAGGAACTTAGTAACAAACTCACACTAATATAGTCCTGAAACAAGCAGGCAATTCTGATAATGACCATATTATTTCTTTATCACGTCCTCGTAGACTTCGTAGCACGTAGCGGCGTAGAGAATAAACATCCTGTAAGAAACGTGTCTTTCTACAGTTTCTCATCAAAGTTCTATTCCGAACTTGCAAACTAAATCAACAGGCTTCCACGCATGCGCACACTTTCCACATACAACAGGACTTGCAAAGTTTTCAGTCATAGCGCTTCGACAATATTGGCCGGGTGTTGTTACATTTTTATAGTGATTTCCGACACGATTTCCAAGTTGGGAAAACTAGTTGAAAAGACAATGGATTACTTTATTCATATCGTGTTTCTTATTCTATGTGCCAGTTTGTATATTTCTACTTAGTTGTGCATGTCTTAATTTTCATATTTGTATCGCATAGCGTGTTGAAAGTTTTTGCCGCGCATACCTAATTTTCTCGTCAGCGAACACTGATTATAGTCCCGGGTTGCCTTCCTAACATAGCGTATTTTATTCGTAGTTAAAGAGAATTATTATTTTCTGACAACATTTTGACGTTAAACCGCTATTATGTTTCGAAGTTTTGATTATGTCCCTAATTAATATTGTGTTAATTTGTATAGATAACGGGATATGATTGATGATATTTCTGGTGATTTATTAGAAGTAATTAATGGGCCCGTTGTTATTTAATGTTACTATTATATTGCTTTTTATCTCTTAATTTATACTAATGCATGAAATCATTCATTAAATGAAATAGTTCACACACTCATGCAAATATTAACATATAGTTACAATTAAGTTCAAATCAATATTTTTTATATAATACATACTTGTTACTTGTTACTTGTTCTTATAAAAAAGTTTCTAAATAGATTTTAAATGTATCTATTTCAATTTGAAGTACAGAGTTTTTGCTTGATCATGGTTTAGGTATCCAATAGTTACGACAGATGACAAGAGAACGACGAAGGCTAAGTAGAGCATATTGGTATTATAGAGTTAAGTATGTAAATTGAAATTGATGCTCACTATTCAGGTTCTAAGGTCTATACGATTCGTACATATTTTGACTCAAATTCATTTTATTATATTAATAATAATAAATACGTATAATAAGTATTTAATAAAAAAAGTAATTTAGATAAATTTATCTACAAAAAGTGCTGGCAACAATTTTAAAACAAAATTGTCTGTCTTTGATTTCTGAAATATTATTTAATTATAAATCATTTGTTACTTTTTCTTTGAATTCATTTTATTAAATAACTTTTCCGTTTCTTAATTTTTTGTTTGATGTCTATTTGTATAAAGACAATATTACAAAATTGAAATATAAATGATGCTATTTAGTATTAACATTATTATTAAATAGATAATTTTTTCTTGTCAGTGTTAAAGTCCTTTCGCAAGCAAAAATTGAGCAACCCTCATCACATTAGATCATTACGATAAAAAAGCGAGTAATATAGATTAAAGGGCGATCCGATCGACGGGCTGAATGGGAAGCCAACGTACTCGTAATATACTTATGTGGGTAATAACAAAGCAGTACGTTTCAATTTCCCTGAAAGCCTAACTCCATACATGTTCGTTATGACGACTATGTTTTATTCATGCATTCGAAAGATAACTTACCCGAACAACATCTTTATCATAGCTTGGACGAAAAGATTTTCGCATTTATATTCTGTTTCTCTATGTAGAACTGTTTGTTTATGTTTGCAATATTCTGTACCTGATGATTATTATGAATACTTTATTGTATATTTGTATTATTTTGTCGCTGTCTTTTGTATTCTTTTATACATTTCATTCTTCTTTTGCATGAATTTCCACCTTACAACATTGCATGGAAATATCGTAAACACACGATAATATGTAGATATTATACTTACCATGTATTTACATGATGGGTTACATAATAATATAAGGATCATGTTATCGATTACAATTGTATAACATGTTGGTTAATTCATTGTAGAAGCCGAAGCCGCTGAATTTCAGCATCAGTTCTCGGTATCGATTTTGCACAGCCTTACACAGTCGAATGTGGAAACAAAAATATTAATTCGATTAACATACAAAAATAACACCAACCACAACTACATTCGAGTAGGTACTCGGAAATACTTTTGTCCATAAGCGAGTACATATCAGCTTTACCTACACGTTTAAAATTATCTATATGATGTGTATGTTGTAGTGTTGTGAGTATGGTTTATAACACGTCAATGTTACAGATAGGTAGGCTTAAGCGAAATGAAACGACTTGTTCGTAGCAGTGCAAGGAATAGACTGGTCTATTACAAAAGATCTAAATGTACAGTGTAGTAAATATATCAGCGGTATCCAAATATGGTATGTGCATACGGCACAATCTATGTAGATGCACGTGCTCTCAAGCATTAAAATATGATCGTTACAAAATTTATCAATTATATGTTTCATCAGAAGCTTTAAAACATTATATAGTATGGAATTTTATTATTTCAGAATGTGTTGCAGTGAACATAAAGCAAATTGAAGTGCCTGCTCTCGTGGAAATTGGCACCGAGTTTGTTATTCTGGACTGCCATTACAGCATTCAGACAGTAACACCACGCATTGGTCTTGTATTGAAGTGGTTCTATAATGGCTCTTCCGGGCTTGTTTATCAATGGATACCTCCACTGATGCCGCAGGTCATTGGCCTCCTAAAGGGCAAAGTAGATATGAACTTCAGAATATCCGGTAAGTCAATATTAGCAACGTTGTTAGTTGTAATCAAACTATTCTATTAAGTACGTACCTGACTAGAATCACTCCACTACTCAATTTCAGTTGCGAAGACGTGCATCCTATTAATTTCGGTAGTACATATAATGAAATAATGTAGAACACGTAAGATACAATTTCGAAACGCGTTTTGAATTAGGTACGCTAATAACTGACAGAAAATTGTATTGGGATAAGTGAACTCGATTGGTGAAATAATATCTTTGTACCTATATGTTATTACATCTATTCACTATTGTGAATAATAAATTGTAGACTTATATTATTAAAACATTATACTGGTTTCTCTGCGACCGTTCAATAAATGTAGGTACTTACTACTACCCATTTCTGCGATAATGGATTACGGAAAGTTCCATAAAAAATAATACTTAGCTGTGTCATAATCTTCAAGTCAAGTCTAAAGCTTTTCTCAGGTAAAAGTGACATTTTACGCACACAAAATGTACCAAAGAGTAAAAGTTATTTGAAGATGATGAAACAGGCTTTAAACTATTTGCTAATTCGTATTTCACTTATAAATCCAATTCTAATTGATTAATGTTGTTTCAAGACCGGACCACAGTTTTACTTGTGGTATTATTTTACGTACTTTTCTGTTGCTTCAGACGAACCTTTACAAGCGTATCGAGCTATAAAAATATTGAAACCGACCACAGACTTGAGCGGGAACTACACTTGCGTTGTGTCCACTTTCTTGGACGAAGATCGGCAAACTCGTTCTATGCTTGTCTATAGTAAGTACAATGATATTTTTTTTACTTTAACCTAGGAAAAAGATATTTGAGTATATGTCGCGAACTTGCAAATGATATCTACTAGTTCTACAAAGGATTACCAAAGGAACAAGGACGTGTAGTGTAAATAAATGATAATAATGTATGAATAAAAACAGCTTTCGGATTGCCCGACTAGTTCCAATCCTGAAAGGGGTTTTTCAATATGAGATACCATGAGGTCGTAGCAAGCTCGTGGTGAAGATTATCTGAACGAACATTATATCAGTCTCTGTATTTTTTAAAAATATGAACAAAATGTTGATACGGACAAGTAAAATATAGTTGAAATTGTTGAATTTTATATATTGAGTTTTTGTGAAATTCGACTAATCTATTATGGAACCACAGCGAAAAAGTCCAATCGAGTAAAATTCGAAAAGTTTTAACGGCTTCCTAATAAATAACTTGGAAGCCCTGAAAATTACAAAACATTCAAGTCTCTAGTGAAGCAAGCTACAAAGGTTTCTTTATGTGTTGATGGAAATAGTTAACACAATTTCCAAGAAATTCTCTGCACGTCTTATCTTTTACTTCCTCTCGGGTGTTCAGAGGAACTCGTATTACACTCGTTTACGCTCCGTTTCTCCAACGAAATAATAGGTTATAGAGGAATGACGTCACTGCGTTTAACGACTGTAAGCGTTCAATTACATATGAAAGATAATCTTCTATATGTAGATGTCCTAATACTGTACTACAGTTTGTACCACATAAAGATCACTTTTAACATCACGTTTAGAAGACGATATCACGGTGATAAAGTAATTGCGTAACTTTAGAATTTTTTTACAAGTATTGAAAAGTAAGAAGTAAGAAACAAAATCTATGCAGTTAACAAAATGAAACGTACTTTCCCTCTATAGCTTAGTTAACTGATTCCTGAATATGAAAAACATAGACGAGCCCTGAACGATTTCCAAAATAGCAAACTATGGCTAGGAATGCGGTATATAACATTTAATGGTTCTACTTTTAACGCATTTTCATAATATATTTTTATTCAAAGGTCCGGCTCGCAGATTTCATTTCTTCCAAGAAAAAAGATATGTATTTTTGGTAACACTGACGTGCATTGCTGAAGATATGTACCCCAAACCTACTATGGTAATACTGTCTCAAGGGTAAGTTGTAGTAACATAATTATGTATTTATATAATAAGTACATAATTTAAGTATATAATTACATTTCGCAAAGACAAACAAACACTGTCATATTAATTAATGAATTGCAAACATTCGCGCAATATCAAATGACCCAATATGAAATTATTTTCACTAGTGAATAATTTTATTGTGATATGTATGAATTGTAATTGAATAATTTTATTGTGATAAGTATGCTCCTAGGCCTGACCCGGTTGTGGGGAGAGACCCGTGCCCAGCAGTGGGACATAAAAAGGTTTCAAGCCATGTATGAATTGATGAGTTGATTCAGAGCAGTGATATCTAGTCTTGTGATTGAATTTCGTCCTACCAATCCGGTGGGATAGGAATCGATTCTTCATATTGTTCAAATCGATGTTCATATTTTATAAATTAATTATTACTTTCTCTAATGAAGTAAAACTTTAGACAAAACCAGCATGCCTGAGAGTTCCTCATAAAGTTCTCGAAAGGGATGTGAAGTCCATCAAACTGTACTCTTGGGTATTCTAAGAGATTCCAAGAAGTGGGGCACTGATGAGTTGTCGATGACATATTTGGTATTTAAATTTATCATAGACATAAAATTTAAGTGCAAAAAATCGTAATTTGTTTTGGCTTACGAACTCTTTTGTATGATATTGGAGAGCTTTTGGATTCCTGTTTAAATAAACTTACAAGTATTCGTAGTTACTACGCAGTCTTTATAACTGTTTTTAAATTTAAGCTTTCTCCCACGAATGCCAATTTTGCACTAAGATTACGTCAAGACAAGTAAACAGTAAACGCAAGAAGACATGTTTCTTCGCTCACAAGTGCGACAACATCAATGAAAATAGGCCGAGAGGTTTGTGTTCTCGCAAACAGAGCATTTGTTGCCCCCGGCTTTGCAGTGTCTCTGTGCTGTCAACAAGTCAACATTTACTCCTAGTATTCTTGTTATTACTCACTGTTAACATAGCTTAGCTGATGTTCTTGGTCGATACTATTGATGAAATCAAGAAACGCTGTCGCGTCACTAAATTTTCTTGAAAATGAAGGCACGTACTACTCGAAATACTGTCTAAAATTATAATTGTTATAGTTTTGTTCCTTAAAATAGAGGAGGCGGTGGACAAATTTTATATCAAAATCTACCTACAATTGAAAAATTTGCCATCCAATTGAATAGTTAACTTAAATTGTACTAACATATATGTATGTAATGATAAAGATAAATAATATGAATGAAAATATTATTAACTTTTCTATTCGGTATTGTCTTATTCAATTATGCCTAGGGTAGTAAAATCCATATCTTCTGAATCTTCCCCGTTTCTACCTTTGGATATTCAATTAATGCTAGAACTTACAGAGTTAATAAGAAAAACAGTCTAACTACCTACATCGATATGTTTTAATTTTTTTAAAGGGAACCTCTAAAACAAGCAGTAACCGAAGTAGAAATGGATTCGTGGGGTCTTTACACATTAACTGCGAAAGCTGTAGTCCACGACGATGATGTGGCGAGCCCCTGGGAAGAGTTCTCGTGTGTGATAAGCATCCCACAAGCCAACTACACAATTAACAAAACCACTACGTATTACCCTGGTAACGTAACAATATTTGATGCTATACTCAAAGCAGGTAATCCCGATATGTGATACTTCCATCATTTCATCTTCACAGTCCTGGTGGTGTGAAGATGAAAAGAGAGATGATGAGACGAGTCTATTTGGTCGTAGAAAAACATTTGTATATAATAAGGACATGTAGCCAAAATGCTCTATCTTAAGAAGATTTGGATATAAAAGGAAAGGGTAAAAGGCAAATAGGTACATATGTATGTATATATATAGATAGTCTCTTGGAATCAATGTAACAGGGAGATAAATAAAAGAGTCTAGATCAGATTTGAGGTCAGAACATGTATGTATGTATATCGATTGTAGTGAACATAACATAAGTATATATGTAGTATAGAGCATGTATTTATTTGTTTCAAATACAGCTATGCAGTTTTACTGATATATTGAAATGATGACATCAACATTTTAAATCTATAACTATTATGAATATTTTTCGCGTTCAAAATATATGCACCATTATAAATGGATTGTCATGCGCCAGCTGGTCAGTGACCAGAAAGTGATTATTAATACACAAAAATATGTATGCGTTTTCAACGTTTCCGTATTAATGTATATTCGAGTATATTTGAACTTTTTGTATAGCTACGGTGTTTAATAAATAGATAACGCCAAAAATATTCATACGTATCAGGTCAAAGTATATTATCACAGACGTTTATGACTTTCAAAATGAGTTCTAGATTAATAATTTAGATATACCAAAGCATCACACAATATACTTTGGCGAAATAGCTGCTATGTTTGAGGAATCAAAAATTCTGTAATAGTATTCTGGAGGTTAATTTACAAATGGCTTAATGTTTATGTGGTTCCAAATTTACATAATTAGGATCTCACTTTATTTAACCATAAACGTTAAATAACAACAGTAATAAGAAGATATTTTAATGTACCTACTCTCATAGGTATAATATATCTATGAACTACTCGTATGTAGTATTTGCCTGTAATCGATACGTTTATATAATCAAACGGTAATGATAATATATAATTATTTCCTTCAGGATTTATGCCAACAGCGTATATTGCAGCGTATGAAATTCAGAAGCCTGAGGAACGCTATGTCAGCGGTGAGTCTTATTTTTTGCTATATACTTACCCTTGCCAAATAAAAACAATTACTTTTCATAATTTATAACAAAACTTCGACTTTTCAAAGGTGCAATTTACATGTGGTGTCAGTTGTGTTTGAAATAATTATAATATAACATTACGAAAAAAAACGAAGTTGTGACGCACATACTTAAATTTCAATACTTACTTACTCGTATTATGGTTTTCTCATGGATTCCGTTCTCAAAACTGGGTCAAATTAAAATGGGACCACACGGGAAGCATCAGCTTTCGAACAAAAAAGAATTTGAATTAAATTACGATGTTGAATATTTTATTTTATTTCGATTAAGTATTCAATTTTTTATCTATGATTATTTTCAGGTAACACGGCCTGTTCTATTTACTCCTGGCAAGCATGGATCTTAATAATCCTATATGTTATTAAATTGTTACTGGTGTAATTGATTTATTTTTCTAGAACACCTTTATTATTATTATTAACATAGATAGTTGTTTGCACCATTGTAAATATTCAATTAAAACCCTTTAGTTGTTATATTTTATTATTACATAGATTTTATATGTCTTCATTAACCTAATTTAATGCAACTACTATTAGGTAGGTAATGTTAAATATTGTTAGATATAAATAACTATTAAGTAATAAAATTGTTTTATACTAAAACAAAGAAATTCTTATTAAGAAATTTAGAATTCATTGTACTGTTCATAGGTTGTGTCCATCTATCACAGAACTTAATGTACTAAAAAGTTTCGGAAAAGCCCTCTCTCTTTCTATCTTAACAAAAGATTGTCAGTAGATGATATCAGTTACCAGTCATTATATCAGTTATTTTCATAGTTTATAGTCTTATTTTATCAGTATAAGTTACCCACCATTACTTATTTTGCCACTATGCGACCTTTGCTAAGGCTACAGTTCGATCAGCAAAGCTTACCAACAATCAAATTAACTAATTAGTCATGGTTAATCAATAGGGTAGCTACTTGTGTATACAACTTATTTAATTATCTAATATATTAGAAACTAAACATTCAGCTGCCGACGTCCATCAAGTAGAGAAACGAGGGTCAAATTCAATTGAGTCCACATTCGCAACTAGAAACTCCAAGTTGTACATATACAAAATTTACTATTTGTACTTACTACTCGTAGCCGTAGGAGAATTGAATGACTGTTGTTTCTAATAAGCATTGTGGTATTTTTGGTATCTATGGGTAGTGAAATAAAGTGGCTTAATAAACTTTTATGATGTCTGTGTTTTAGTTATACAAGTATATCATCTCTTTTAAACTTTTTCTATTTTTCACTTTATTACTTATTAGTGGTTAGGATAATATTGGTTAGTCGAAAAAGTTCTTCGGCTATCCCAAGCTAGCCAAACAGACCACAATCCGTTGTTATTTTGACAAAATCCGATAGAGCATAATGGATGCTAGGATGTTATTAGGATAACATGAACAACATACTGACTAACTTTTCGGCTTAGCCGGGTCAAATTTGTACCTACATAATTTGAAATTACATCGTATATTTTTCTTAGAATA
>DWQK01002225.1:0-13591 GCA_018231225.1 Noctuana stator | reverse complement strand
TAAAAATACTTGACTTATTATAATATGGTTTCAATTTTTTATTTATTTTTTATGTAGGCATACCAAAATGTGACTGCACGAAGCTTTCAGTTATATACTAAATGTAGCCAACACTTGCCATAATTAAGTTAAATATATGTATACATATGTATAATACTAAGAAAATAATAGAAATTAAAGTGCTCACCACAGTTATAACGCCTGAGACAAACAAAAAGGCAAATATTAGTGGCGGCCACATGGCGCCCAAACTTTTTTCTTCGACAACATTGTACGTCTGTTCAAGAACTGCTAAGACTGATGTGTCTCTCTCGCCACTTCCGCCAATTTTAAACCAAAATATTATCCCAAACCAGCCAGCCAGTATATTAAGACCTAGAAATATCACAGTTGTCCTGCAAACAACCAGTTAACAGCGCATTAGTAAATTTGAATGTTAGTGCAGTACCTAAATAGCATTTAGCTTTACCTTTTACATATTAAATACCTATACCTAATCAATATAATTTCTCATAGATCTATACTTTTATTTAGGGTCGAATAAATGCACTTAAAAAAAAGATAAGCTTTCTTTCCTTTCCATTGTAGTTATTGTGGATAAATGGTTTGAATAAGTATATAGGAAATGATCTAACATTGCTTATGTGTATCGCTAACTTGTTTACCAACAAATTCGAAATGCACGCTGTTGTGTGCAACTTTTTGCAATTTAACGTTTTGTAATGTAATAAATAAAGGAAGAATCAACATTCCTCTATGTAACGTTACAAATAAATAAAACGCTTAAAATTTTAACTTGCCACAAGGTATAAGCAAATACTTACCACTGCACATCTGTAGAAGAATATATAGTATCTCCAACTGACACGAGATAACCGCCTGCTATCTGGGTGGACCACAGTGCCTGTATCATAGCACTGTGCCAAATGTTGGATTGTGTAAGATAAATCCAATTGACATTGTCATAAATTAGCAAGATGTCGTTTGTGTTTCCTACGCCAGAAAATATTGTAATTGTCAAAACTACAACCAGAGGAGTCGTGCCGTAAAATAACTTTTTCATGGACTTGACTGGCCTGTAGAGGCTGAAACAATCAATTAAAATAGCCAGATAATAATAGATGTATAAGTACCTTATTGTATTGTGTAAGTAAGAGTTACTTAAGCCAAAAGGTTTTATTATGTTCTACTCTACAGCTTTGTTTTGGTCTGAAAAGTGATAATGGAATTGACATTGTACATGTTCCAAAAAATTGTCTTATTAGACATTTAAGATGGCCTCATGGTATCAGGTCAATCTAAAAATTCGTGCGCATTTTTGGCGAAATTTTTTTTTGTACCTAATAAAACACAATTTAACATTAATCTATTATGTAGGTACATTTTCCTCCGCTATCTACAATATCTCGCCATCTTTCTGGTAGCTTTTTTATTTTATTGATGTAAAAATATTCTGGTTGTGAAGTAAATAACTGCTGAGTAATGACCGCGAATCCCATACATTGTCATGTTACTAATGCGCACGAACTTTTGGAGTGATCTATTATTTTAAGGTTGTCTGCGTCTATTGGATGTAGGTTCATTATGCTTACTAGAATTACTACTACTAAAATACTTCATGCACCAAAAACTAAAATAAGTGAAACAATGCACAAACAACCTACACAATTGGAAACAGTACCCAGAGCAGCACGGTGATCAGTGCCATTGACACGTAGTACTCAGGCTGCTCGTCGACGGGCGCCAGGACAGACCCGCTACAAAAAATTAATCTTCATCAGTACAAACAATTAAAACTAGAGTGACTGGTTTTTTGAAGCCTAAATTTGGGATGACTGACACAAAACTGATTTTAAAAAACAAAAAGTTACTTACTTCACGCATGTTGACACGTTATAAAAATTATCGTCAGTGTCGTTGTTGTCCTGTAATTAATTCTTAAATTTTTATTTACTTCACAACTTAATAATATATGTCATAAACAAAATTATGCTGACAAAATGGCTAACAAACATAATATTAGGTAATGAGTGTCACCTGAGCATGAGCAAATGAATCCGAGCAAAATGGACTGGAATTGTTTAACGAATAAAAAAAGTTAGTAGCTGTAATGGCAACGTATGTAACGGTGTAGATAGAAGCCAAGAAGGATATTAATAATCGCATGTATCCGACTCCTGCAAAAAAAGTAAACAAATGAGTAATTAGTAGATAAGAGAAGTGAAGTTAAGTGATTAATTGTGTCTTCAAGCTCGTAAGGTAAATATTTTTATTGTGGTTTGGGTGGCACGATTAAATTTTAAATGATGTACCTACCTATATATTTACTTACCTGTAAAAAATGGTACAGCTTTCCATATTCCTACTGCATCTTGCTGGCTCAACTGACCGACAGCTAACTGCAAGAGAGCAGTTGGCAGCGCCACGGCAATCATTGCCCCTGTGAATACTAGGCCGTAAGCAACGCCTCCATACCTAAACGCATCTCTTGGCACCCGCCAAGAACTGTTAAAAGACACAGCTATCGCTGTTGTGGAAATGTGAGCACGTACGGAAGGCCAATTCATCCAGCCCTAAAAAGAATACGTATAAATTTATTTCCATTCCTACAAAATTATTGTCCGAATGAAAAATACTCAATGTTATGGAGGAGGTAATTTCTATGTAAGTCATTTTTTTGGATGGAAAATATTAATTGACAGAATGGATATAACAGAAATTAAAACTCCTCTTATAACTACATGAATTTATAATGACTTCACTCTTCATCTTACCTTGAGCTTATATGTGTCAAACATTATTTATTATTCACTTAATAACATTGAGATAACCACACTAATAAAACAGGTAAAACATATTTGAATATTGAACCGAAATATAGTTACTGCTCGGTTAAAGTTTAGACCGGCCCAGATCCTCCTAGACGCGAGATAATGTATATCTGATCAGATTCAACACCAATACCTACATCTTGTAGAGCACAGTTATCAGTGCGTTTCAAGTGGATGCCCACAACTTATTTACTTGGTGATAACGCAAGATGCCTAATCACATTTCCGAGCAACATAACACACCTGAGTTTGTATACTTTTTTAAAGTACTCGTATATCTACTCGTAACCTGCTTCACAACAAATCTTTGGTTTCGTAATATAGCCGTTTAACTAGCTGAACCAAGCTCACACATCATATAAGAGAAATGATATTTTTTCATCATACATTTTATCATACAGACAACAATGCATTGTTAATCTAAAGTGGTTCTATATTTTAGTAAAATAAAAAGTATTTTCTGTTTTTTTTTTATAATGAATTATGATGACCCGTACCGTTTGTTGTAAGTAATGGCTTGGCTACAACGCCGTCCATCACTCGAAGGATACTGGGTTCTAATTCCGCCGGGGGTAGTAAATAAATGATGAATTTCAATTCTTTTCATATCCATGGACTCACGACACGGAGACTCCTAGTGTGCTGGGGCTATGCTGGGAGTACAGAATGTAAAACATTAAATTTTACAGTATAGGGATTAAGTGAAATTATTTTTCATCTTCATGTTGACTTATGTTAGAATAAAGTTCTTAAACCCTAAAACACACAATCATTTCAATTAATTATTGGGCATAATAGTTACTCAATTCTAATACAAATTGTGCTTTTTGCAGTCTTTATCTCGATTCACCCTATTTTGTTGAATGTTATAGTAAAATTTTTAGTTGTTTGTAAGTGACCGTGTAGCTTAACGGTTAGAGCGCCAGATATAACAATCCGGAGATGCGGGTTCGAATCCTGTCACGGTCTAAACAGAGTTGGTTTCATTTTTTAATTTTTGTAACTAGGTAGGTACATAATAATCATAATAAAATTATAGTTTTTGTATTAACTGAAATAAAAAAGTTAAGTAGTAAAAATTAAAATTTTTGAAGTATACCTAATCATCTATTATGTTTCTTTCAGTAAGACAAAAATAAGACTAATGAAATCGAAAAATAGAAATCAATAAAGATTACTGTCATGAAACACTCGGCAGTTTAAAAATATCGATATTAACTTATTTCCGGTGGTTTCAATCTTGATAATAATATTATGTATTTTCTTTTAGAAAAAAATTGTTTTTTAGGTCAAATCTTTAGTTTCTTCACCATTAATTAAGTATATTATAATAAGAAAAAATTAAATTAATAGGTTTAATGGACATTAAAATAAAACAAAGTATACTTTTTAACGCTTTATTATAAAAGTTCTTACATGTACGTGTACAACTACTGTTTTGATATAATGTAGAGACAACTAAGGTGCATCCAATAGCAATATAAACGGCTCCGGTCACAAAAATCAGTTTTTAGTTAATTAAATGAGTTAAAATTTGAGACTTTGTTATTGTTAAACTTGTTTACTTAACAAATGTTTCTATAACAAAATATAGATAAGGATTTCGATTTATTTTTTCTATTTTCAAATTATCTCGTTACAAATTTGAATAATGTTTAACAGAAGCAGAGAAAAATGCCCGTTGACAATACCAATAGAACGAGTAGGTATATACTATTGTTAATATATCTGAGATGTTCATAAGTGCGCGTCTATGTTTGCGTGCGTACTTATTTAGTTACCGATAATGACCATATTCTGTGGTCATTAAGAGTTAGTTAATTAAGAACCCTCCAAAAATGGTGGCTTAAATATTTTCTTAACATTTTCAAAGAATGTTATCGTTTATGTTATTAACATACCTACTGAATTTATTTTAAAATACACGGGCCGTTTACAACATTCCAGAGATTAATAAAAATAGTTAAATGTCTCATTACTATGTTCTTTATTGCCACAGTACATACAATAAATATTATCAGAAATAGATAGAAATTGGTGGCCGACTCGAAATGTGAAGGAAAAAAAGAACCACCCATTACATTAAATATCATGTTAAATTATAAAAAAAAAAACTGAGGCTTATAGAGTTTTAAGTCATTAAATGTAAGTAGCAGTAATTTCGTTTGTTAAAAAAAATATTTCATTTCTTGGCACACTTCGTATACACTTAATAGATGCCAGTATTAATGTGCGTGGTTTTGCATATCGCCATCACGGAAATGTTGCTGTGTATGGAACCAAATAAATCTTTATAAATATTATTTCTTATTAAGTAGGTACTTACAGAAAAAGAAAACTACGCAAGATTAATTTACACACATAATGTGAAAACTTAAAAAGTTATAAATTCTGTCAAAAACATTTCGAGTCAGCACAGCGATGTTGTAGCCTCGAAACAGCTAAAGCGGAACAATGGACTTTTACCACGTTTGATTAAATATGTTCTACCTTACGAACTATTCATCTACACGATCAGTCAATATTTGGATCAACGCAGAATAAAAAGCGCGACCAATAGCAAGACAGTATTTAAAAACTTAAAAAAGAGAAATAGTAGGAATACATATTTGCAGACACATTGTTCTGCTATTAATATATCAATTTAGGCCAAAAATTCTGCTACAGATGGGTCATTTAACATATTGTCACGCATTAGTAGTGTGATGAAAAAAGTTGAACATATTTTTAATATACAATTTCACTTGAGCAACATACTTTTAAGCAAAATATTAACGATACACATCGCCCAACATTACGTTTCTGAACAAAACAAAACAATTTAAATTCAAACAAAAAATTAAATTTAAGTTAAACGTTAAAGACTAATGTAATTTTAAATATTTAAAATATTCATTAGTAAAAACGCGTCTTTTTTAATTTATCGTGATTTAAGTTATAAATAAATATTAAATATTCCAGAAGATCGACCAGATCCAGAAAGTATGTTGCCTAAGTGTAAAGATTATCTCACGTGCCGTAGTGCCTCGTGTGTTGGGAGCCGCGCCAATACACCGTTACACAATATTTTGATCTATACATATTACACGTAGCAGAAGTTTTGGCATACACTGTAAAATAATACAATGCTATTTATTTTAAGAATAACGTATCTTATCACCGAAAAATAAAATAGGAAAATACTAGGAATAAATCAGCAGAATCTACAATATACAGCTGAACCTTGCAGCCGAACCATGTAAGTTCTACCGGCCTTTAGAAGGCTTAAGATCTACAGATATACATGGACGCGACCTTAATTTGTTTTAAGTAAAATAAATTAAAATAATATTACTTATTTATTACTGACAAAATCATAATATCTATGGTATATTTTAGGGAGAACATTTTTACTGTAATTAAATAATCATAAGATAACTTACAATAAAATTAATTAAGATAAACTATCAAAAATCAAATGCAGGAACTTAAATAAAATATTTTATAATTTATTAGGCTTTCATGAGAGTTTCGCATAGAGCGAAAAAAAAAATTAATATCTATTATATTCCTTAAATTACGACCTGAAAAAAATTAATTAATTTAAAATTAAAATGGATCACATTAACCAAAGAATATAAAATAGAGAAGATTAATGCATACATCTGTCACTGCTTTATAAGCTGTCAGATAAATTTCTATCACGAAAACATAGCGGCGGAACTCGCATAAGCAGGCTGTCAATTAAAGCGCAAATTAGCCAGTGCGCTTCAGTGAAGTCCACTTTCATGGTTGAATATTGCAGATCCACTGATCTCTATAATACTCTGGACTGGCTATTTCCACAATAAGTTTGAGGCAATTTGATAATCTCCATTTTAGCGCTGTACGTATTGGAACGCAGTGGCCAATTTATTCAGAACTGTATCAAATTAAGTACAGTAAGGAAGTGAGTACACTATTGACCATTAAGCACTATTATTATGTATATCGATAAAAACTTAAGGATTCTCATTAATTCAGTTTCAGTGGACATTATGAGTAAACATATTCATAAATATTTTTTTTAGTTATAATAAAGTTTTTTTTTACATTTCTTTTTAATATCTGCCCCATTTAAGGGTCATGCTATTACTACTTGGGAGATGAGATTTATGTTAAAAGTAATGACATATCACTAAATTCATGACGTAAATAAACAGTTAAGTTAAGGAAAGCATTTTATCCATGTAGTTATGTAGTTGACTTAAAAATCAATTTTAGTTCCGACTACCATCACTCTTGTGACATTGGCGCTTCCGATCTGCACAAGAATAACTGTGATTTTGTCGGTCATAGCCCGCTCAGTGTATAGACAACAGAGATCAGTGCGCAGATCATACTCATCCTGAATTGTATGCGATGTTCTGTTGCAACATAACACTGCGTGCAAATTGAAAATAAATCACATGTACCCAGGCCATATTATAATGGCCAATGAGCCATATATAAAATAAATAAGCAATCATAAACGCGACTGATATTACAACATCCATTATATATTGATATTAAACATTAAGGGCAATCCCGCCACAGTACACAGATAGACACTAACATTATATAATATCAAATACGACAAGCTTTAAATAAAAAAATGCAACTTAGTTTGTTAATTAAAATAATTAAATTATTTCGAAGGTGGATTCACGCATGTTTCAAATCAGCGACCTTTTATTTGAAAACATTTCAAATCACAAAATACTATACCCTTCCTAGTATATCTAGAAAATCTGCCATGTAATTTTAATACTGTATCTTCATACAAGTAGTATAAATGAATAACCCAATCTACACTTTAAGAACTGACAGGGGTCAATTTTACAATTTCTACATAATTTGTTTTTATAGTTAAAATGCAATATTCAAATATAAAGTCTGGAAACTTTTTAATTTTTCAAATAATAAATTAAAGAAGCAATACACAATAAACACTAATTAAGTTTCGAATAGCCCGAAATGAGTTTTATATTACACATAAATTAATTAATATGTAATATAGTTATATAAATAATGCGTTCCAACAGCGTATTCCAGAAATGCAAACATCAATGGCCGTCTTAAATTGTCTTCATTTGTGACGACTTTTAAAAGTAAATATTTTCTCTTTTAGATTAAACTTTTAGATGTATTTCACTGCAGAGACTCGCAAATATTACGTAGTATTATCAGGTTAGTGCAATGTCATTGTATTTAAAATTCGTTGGCGGAACGGAATGTACTAGAACGCTTATCGTAGAAATTTTATGAAAATTTTAGCACGTCTGCACAATCTGGATAAGATTGAAAAAAAAATGACCCCTGTTTATATTAAATGTGTTGTAAGTAAAGTAAATATCAGTAGACCAATAAGATTAGAAAAGCGAGTAAAAAAATTGCTGCATCTACACAGTAATAATAAAATTTAATAAAAAAAAGTACTTTCTAAAAAAAACTACGAACACATATAAATAGTTCTAATATATTAATGGACATCGATATTAAAAAAAGCGATTAAAACTATCGTTATTATATTCCCGCCCTGCAGTATGGTCTTAGATCCGGTATTAAAAAGAACCTGTCCTCACATGTTAATTAGATAAAATAATATTTAATAGGTTAATTACAATATTATAAATTTATAAGACAATCTAACATAGGTCTGCTGCAATTAACAATAAATTTCATTTTTATTATTTATCCCTGGTTTAAAATTGGACACCGTTTAATATGATTATAGAAATTTTTAATTAACAGATGAATTATCTACCTGCCCTTACCTGTTTGCAAGTATATTATAGCAGTCATAAAGACGTCTGCCTGTAATAGCAAGGCTTATAGTGTAAAATCCTGAAATATTAAGCTTCTAATAAACAATTAATATAAGACACTAAAATAGTAATTAATTAATTAATTATTAGTAATTAGACCTACGTTAGCAGAGATTGTTGTTATAAATGTATAATATTCAAGTCAACCTATTAAATATTATTTTATTTTATTAACATAATGACGATAGATTTTTTAAATACCTCATTTAGATCACTACGGGATTTGTCTAAAGATGTCATTACAAGCAGCTGTCGATGAAAAGTAAAAGAAAACTCATTGGTGTCAATTTGAAAAATTGAAACGGGCAAGTGTTCGGGAGTACTATTCGAGAGTAATAATAAAATAGCTATTGTAAAAAGACAGTTTAAATTATCAAAACTCTTAATAATTTGAAACGTACATTACATGAAAAAATTGCAATGTATTGTTTAAAACAAAAATATAAGAAAGAGAGCGGAAGTGTAAGTGGAAACTTTCCACAGCTGCTTTTAAATTTAATATTTTCTGTGCTCCTAACGGTCGTCACTATAGATCGTACTATGCAACTCAATCTTGCAAGCTTTTCTTTTACCTAGTATTGGTCACCTCATAAAGCTCTCAGTGGCTATTAGTGTCAATACACTATGCAGCATTTTCGTATTCTTGCCATCAAGCAACCAGTAAATCTTGTTACCCGTCAATGTCTAAGATCTTTTTTGGATAAAAGTGCGAATTCAAGTTATGTAATGCAATATGCAATACGCAAATATGTCTCTATTGTGATGCTGAATATACAGCGAATGTAAAGCATGGGACAGATCGTTCTTTATACTTATAGTTCAGCAGCGGCCTACGCTCTCATAACTCCTATAATGTTATCCCTTACAATATACACAAATTTAAAACTTGCTAGCAACAAACTTGCTTGCCCTTAACATATTTATCACGTTCCTATCTAAACTTTTGACATCAAACTTTTGACAACATATATAATAACATATACAGGTCTACGCCGTACGACAGTAAATAATTGTGGATTAAAACAGTATCTCAAGGAAAACGAAATATTTAAGTATTAAAAATAGGAAATATTTAATCTTTCCCCTTATAGTTGACGATATTGATTTGATGTAAAGATAAAAATTGAAACATTTTTAAATAAATTCTCGTACGTGTTACCTAAATATATAATTTCTGAAAATATTGATCTTATTTGTCAATTCCTGTTTATGCTTCATTTTTTAATACTTGCGAATGTCTAATATCGTAATATCAAGATAATATCAAGATAATATCACGTCAAGTTTTCAAGTCAGGGTCATTGTTTCACATAGATTCAATGATGAAAGAGCAGGATGGTGGACGAGAGCACTGTAAGTCGATAAATTACAATCAATGCGGTAATGGAGTTATTCGTCATGTAATAGTAATCGAACGTGAGCAATATGATTATATAGATTAATGGGTCGTATCCGTGAAGTCAATATAGACGTCATTATTTATGACGTACCTAACATGAGTTACATACACGTTATGATTAAAGATAGACTACAAAATATTAAGAAAAAAATGTGTAAGCTTGTTTGGTGCTGTTCACAATTATATTACGATTTTATATTATGTTGTTGGTATAAACAATATTTTATCATTTGGTACGATGTGTGGTAAAAGTAGCATAAGTAGCTTATCAGAGAAGGAAAGTGTCACATCTAGCTCAAACCATAACGTGTCGTATGTTTGCGTGCGGGGGCGCGTTATGCGGGCTTTAGAAGGCGTTCGCGTGCCGACACACGCCGCAGCCGAGGGCGAACTCCTCGCCGGTGGGCGGGTGCTGCACGTGCAGCGGACACTCGTCCGACGAGCCGGGCAGCTGCTCCGCTTTCGGCCCTGCGAATTATGATTAATCTATTAACAACGCACACACAATAATTGATAAATCAGTAGAGACCGGAATTTATGGTATAACTTGCATATGAATTTTTATTCTAAGCTGTCATTGCATATTTAGTCCAAGATCTAGTCATAATTTTTGCGCTATTTTTTTTTTTTTTTGGTAGTTTACCCTATGGACACGTTTAAATAATATAATCTCTCCTACACTAAAAATCTTATAGCCGCCCAAGTATATAAACCGTGTAAAAGGTTTTTATCAATAATTTTTACTTACCAGCAGGACACTGAGGCAGCATATGGCGCGGGATGTTGGTAACGCGCTGGAAATCATCATGGCAAGCGTTGCAAAAATGCGATGTGCCGAAACAGAAGAATACTGCCACCTGAAATATATTTCATAAATAGGCTTATGAATAATACATACATTATAGCAATGCAGCTAGTGTGTGTGATACCTATGCGAGATGATTCATAGCGTAGAATTCATTGAAAGAATGCGAGGTGCGGCTGAGACATAACGTACCGAACAGCAGTATCTGCATTTGTACTCAAGGAAGTCAGCGCCGTGCTTGGGGCAGATGCGCGCGCCGGCCACGTCGCTGCACGCGCCGCACACCAACTCCGACGGCTCCCACGACCCGTTCGTCTCCGCCTCGCAACGGGCCAGTCCACCGAAATAGGCCTACAAGTAACATAAGTATATTGCAGATTTAGAAACCTATAAACGTAAATATACACTTTCAAGCTGTTCCCCGCGGTTTCACCAGCATGCTTGATAGCCTTTAAAAGTAGCTGTCATACACAAGAAGAATTTTTCAAAAAGATTAGCGCGTTCAAACGAACAAAAGAACTCAGCTTTATTTTTTTATTATAGATTATGAACATTGAAATAGAGTTAAAGTGACACAGAATGGTGATGGAAAATATTAATGAAAGTGATTTTCACACGTTAGTGTTGTTATGAAAGTGTATGTGGTGTCGTGTTTACCTTGCCGCACTTATGGCACACGTAGTACGCGTAGCGCTCCATCGCGTAGGTTTCGGGGTCGGCGAGAGCGCGGCCGCGGGCCGTGCCGCTGGCCGCCACCCCCTCGTACTCGAGCCGCATCATCGCCTTGCGGCGCACCTCCTCCTTGAGGCGCTTGATGGGTGCCAGCAACTCCTCCAGAGTCCAGTGGTTCATGTCCTCCTGTGTTGCGATACGATAACATTACATTTAGTATACTTTGCACAACACAAAATCCATTATAATGCAAACATACAAACATTACTATCATATTAGTAGATACAAATTAAATAAAATTTTTCACTTACACCATTTAAGTTTGTTAATATAATACTGAATGTCGATAAGTAGTCACAAATAAAATATATTTGTTATATTGAATATAATTAACATTTTACCTTGCAAATAGGACATTGGGAGAATGAGAATGTAATACGAGGTCCATTCCATTTGTTTAGAATAACTTTTTTGCAGCAGTGCAGGTGGAAAACGTGACCACATTTTAACTGAAACAATATAAAGCGATAATACATTACAGTGTGTTTATTTATAAACAACTATTTCCAATTAAGCGAACAAAAACATAAGTATTGATTTAATTATTCAATCATCAGCGATCATCACATTTAAAAAAGAAAGGTAAGTTGGTATACAAGCTTTTTTGTGTAATCGAGCATTACTTATTAATAAATTTGACCACAAGATAAATGTTACTTATTAATAATTTGACGACAAGATCCGCCATTCGTATGTTAATGAGCATACGAATGGCGGACCTTGTCGTGAAAAACAGGCGTGAAGTATTAAGTAAGCTGTGTTCACCTGAATGGCGGGCGCACCCTGCAGTGGGTCTGTGAAGCAGATCATGCACATGTCGTCGGCGTCCTGGCGCAGCGCGTCTCCGCCGCCACAGCCGAACAGGCACGGAAGGCAGGCGCGCTCGCCGCGCACGCCGCCGCACCCGTGCCCGCAGCTCAGCACGCGCGTGCATGACTCACGACCGTGCTCCTACAAATTGCGTATTTTATGAAGTAAAATTACATTGTTACTGCGAGAAGGGTTCAAATATGAAATATGATTGAAATTCCATTCGAAATGTAAATTATAAATTAATAAATTTCTGAAATAGATGTCCTCGTATGGCATGGCTTGTGGAAAGCACAAAATTCAACTAACCTGGCACTGCTGATCGGCGCACACGTTTCCTATAGCGAGCAGGCCCGAGTTGCCGCGCACGCCACAATAGCGGCATACGCCGGCGAGAGGCGCGCGAGCGGCCGGTCCCGTCGGCTCGCACACACCACCCTCCAGTCCGCGGAACTCCGCCAGCGCCTTCAGCGTGCGCCGGTCCACCAGCAACAACAGCCAGAACAGCTTCGCGCGGCCGCAACCCTCGTGGATATCCACACGGATCGCGCTCTCTTCTTCCTTGCAGATCTGCAAAAATTAAATATATTAATATATTATTCAGTAATGTAGATGGTACTGAGGTTGAATTGCATTCCTGTCACTTTCACGGTCTGGCACTGCAACCTAATAGTCAATATAAGGGCCAACTTAAGAGTTTCTTAAATTAAAAAAAAGCAATCAGAATAAGGATTTAGGGTATAATAACTGTCTCCGACGGAAATAGCATTTCTGACAAACCTGTCTTTGATGACTTTTAGAGACACGGCTGAGATGCAAGAAGCGGTCACATTCAGCACACAACGGGCCGCAGGTGCGGCAGTCGATGACGGCACAAGTGGAGCCGTCGTCGTGGTTGACACACATACGTCGGACCGCCACCGCATCGGTCGAGGCCGCCGACGCGTTCTCACCACCCTCTTCAGCAGCGGCACCGGCTTCTGAAGTGACCGCTGGCGTCTTCTTCGTGGGTGGTTTTTCGACGACCACTTCAGCAAGGGTAATGGTTCTGTAGGGCTTGTGATTGGAGGATCGTGAAGACGGTCCAGCTTGTGGATGCTGTATTGCGTTTGACGGTCCAGCTACACATTCAAATGAAATTCTAGGCTTAGACTGAGCCACAACTTCAACAGACGGAGCGGGCAGAGCG
>DWQK01002224.1:0-13594 GCA_018231225.1 Noctuana stator | reverse complement strand
CTCATGAATGTAGATATCATATACAAAAAGACTGACTAAATTGTGAATCTAAACCATTCTCAAGTCCCTTTGAACACACAACAAATTTCATGAAAATCTGTCCAGTCGTTTAGGAGGAGTTCAGTGACATACACACACACACAAAAAATATATGTATAAAGATATATCTTTACAACATAATATATACCTATCCTTTTCTGATTATGTTGTTTCAGCATCTGCGGAAGTGTGCCAGACGCCGATAAAACATAATCATTGCGTCATAGAAAATGCATCTAAGGATAGGATCCGTCATGTTGAAAAGTAAGTTAAGTTGAGTTTCTCTTCTTAAACATTTCTATGTTCAATATAGTTGTATTAACGTCTATATAAACTTTCAGGCCTTCACCTTGAGACTCAAGGTCAAGATTTAAGACTCAAGGTCAATACGTAATATGGAATACGTCATAAATCATATTGTGTTTATATTTCATTTTCAGGTATACTTACAATACGTTATTCAGAAAATGTGTCGTGATTAGATGGTCAGAGGACCTTTGTCCTCTTCCAACAGGCGTCAATATGTTCGACACTGAAGACACATGTACAAGAGAATGCAGTGGATTCGCATAAGTAATGTTGCGACTTATAATATTTTCAGACTGTTTTCTTTGACTTCTTTTATCGAAATGTTGACAAAGCAAATGTATGAATAAAATGTGCCACAAATAAAACTATATCAAACCAAATAATATTTATTTTGCTTTATTTCCTTTCAATTGAAAATGGAACCACTCAATAGCTCACTCGTATATTTATATTTCAAACATTTCACGAGGAAGCGCGTTTTCATCTTATTGAAAATTGATGGCTAAAAACCAATATTATAGGTATATTGAAATATTAACTTAAGTTATATTTCTCTTGTTTATCTTAATTTTAATTTCAACTCTGTGGGTAACCGTTACACTTTTAAAGCTAAAATGGATTTTCCGTGTATTTAACGATCCTCTCGAATTTTCTACTGTTTAATATGAGCAATAAGTAGAAAACGTATACTTACGTATTCCACAATAGTCAAGGGAAAAGAATGACAGATCGCAATGAAATGAGGAGACCGCAGTTGAGGTCGAGGTGTGGCGGCTAATGGGCGGCCGCCTAACTAAATACATAGATTGGTTTACAACAGAGACCTTACACATTAAGCACTATTAATTTGTACTTTTAATTATTTTGTCTAAATTAATCAACTAGATAATGTCCATTAAAAAACAGCAGGTTAGTTAAATACAATTAATTTTTAAGCGAATAGCAGTTAGCTCATCTGGCCATGACAAACATTAGCAACGATAAATAGAAAACATGTTTTGCGATACTTAGTTACACGATACTAAAACCAGGAAAACACAGACACCCAAACCAGAACCAAAAAACATAAATTTATTATTTAAATTTCTGCCAGGTTTGGAATAGAATGTACCTAGGGCTCTTCGAATTGTGAACCTTAACCATAAAGTTTATAATACTTTCTGCCGTCCTATATCTGGTGCGATGCTCTGTAGCTCACCTATTCTGCACAGTCGCGCCCCAATCCTAATCAAACGTAACATTTACATCGCCAGTGTTTTGTAGATGTGGCCGCAACAGGCTGCCTGCCATCAACACGAGAAAGTTATTTTGACATCCAACGTAAAAGTTTGAAAGCATGGGAAACAAAATCGTAACGTTTACGGAGCAGCAGTTAGAAGATTACCAGGTAATATTAAAACACTTTGTGATGCTTAATGTATAAGGAAGCACGCGTAGCCTCGCTGTGGATCCCAAGTGATCTTACTGTTAAGCAACGTCGGGCGCGGTGGGTACGCGGATGCCCGGATGGGTGACCGCTAGTGGCATATTTCTTGCTTGCTTCCGTGCTTTAGAGGGCACGTTAAGGCGACAGTCTCGGTTGTTATCGATAGACAACAGTCGTTAAACCTGGTAAGAAGCCCTTTGCGTGGTTCGACAACATCCGATACGGGTTTATTAGCATTAGCAGTGTGTGTGGAGTACGCTCCAGGCCTTCCCCGGTTGTGGGGAGAGACCCGTGCTCAGCAGTGGGATATAATAAGGGTCGGAGGCAATAACACAATAGGTTGGTTAGAGAATTGTTAACAGATCAAAGTAGTCGTAATTGCAGCTTAATTTAAAAAGAAGTTTTATTATTTTTATGTCGGTTCTACCTCACATAGAACAATGATGGTGCTGATAAAAGGGATCATTTTGTACTAACTTTGTCCCTGATTTAACAGGACTGCACATTTTTCACGCGGAAAGAAATACTGAGGTAAGATAATTCTTTTCTTAGCCGGATTTTGAATCAATATTTCAAGCTGAATATCTTTCGCGAAATCATTTTTGTGAATAATTTCTAAAGGAAAAAGTCGGCGAAAATAAGTGAAGATCATATTCGAGCCCATAAATATAATTTTGCGCAAATCTGAGGTTATTGTAATTTCCTTATTCGTTTTCTCGCTTTCGATCAATTCTCCATTGTTGCTCCATTACGTAATAATATGTCCATAACTCTCCACAAAACTTTATAGAGTTAATCCCTACAGTATATATAAAGGTAAATGCATTTTTATATATCTTATTGGCTAAAATTATTATTTGCTCAATAAATATACACATCATAATTCATAACTCGCGTTACGAAAAAAACCGACTTCAAGTTGTCGCGCACATACTTAAATTTAAGACTTATATAGTTTTCTCATGGATGCCAGAACTGGACCAAATTAAAATGGGACCAAACGGGAAGTATCAGCTTACAAATAAAAAAAAATCATCCAAATCCGTTCACACAGTCGAAAGTTATGACGTAACAAACTTAAAAAAAAACCCATCGAATTGACTACCTTCCTGTTTTTTTTGGTGGCGGTTAAATTTTAAAATTAGAATGAATTACTCGTATTTACACTCAGCTTGTCTATGGTTGGTCCCTGCGCTGCGGTCTGCGGTACGTTTGTATAGGGCCTTAATACCAGTAAGATAAATATCAAGATTGATTCACTACTCCAGTAGGAAATTACATATTTGCTTCCAATTTCCAATAATAACATTATCAATATATCAAAAAGAACACGGAATCTAATCATCGGTATGTTTGTGGTGTAGTAAATATTTGTTGTGTGACCTCCAGTGATATTTATTTAGGGTTACCTCTCAGTCTCAAGAGGTTGAAAAACAAAATTAAACAATCGCAAGCAAGCAACGATATCAGAGTAGTATTTTTTGTTGATTACATTGGACTGTATACACATTATACAAGGTACATAGACACAGACGCGGTGTATTTCGTGGGTGAAGTGGTGCACCTACAGCCTGAGGCCTCGCGCCTGGCGTAGAGGCTACACACCATCTCAGTTTGTTGTATTTTTTTAACCGGCTTCAAAAAAGGGGAGGGTTTGTTTGTTACCTCATAGCTTTCCACTGGGTGAAATGATTTTAATGTTTCTTTTATTATATGAATACAGATGCTTCCCATGAGGTACCATTTCAATTTGGTTCAGTTCTGAAATCATGAGAAAACAATTGAAGTAGTTTTTTTGGTAATATTTGGCTTCACCATAAATATTTAGTTAGTAGATGCTCACTCTCATCTCTTACATTTTCAGGGTTTTCAAACGCTACAGAGAAGTAAACCCGGATTTAGTGCCGAAATGTATGACAGAAAACCAAGCTCACACAATAGCGGTGCCTGTGGAGGAGATGGAGAAGTTACCGGAATTAAAGGTGATAAAGGGGATACAGGCAGTCCATCCATCAGCCTCTGGAGGTCCACTGCTGGATATAGGCGTTCCTTAAGCGACGCCACTCCGCCACTCCGCCACTGCGCTCTGTGGATCCAGCGGTTTCCCGCTATCTTCCTCAGGTCATTAGTCCATCGGGCCGGATGGCAACCTATGCTCCTTTTGCCGAGACGCGGTCTCCATTTGAGGACATTTCTTCCCCATCGGTTGTCAGTCCTCCGAACGATGTGGCACCAGGCAGTAATACTGGTTATGTGGAATTGTTGGGAACCCCTTCACCGCGTTTTGCTACTGGATCATTGTGGAAATAGAGTTATACTGTCGTTTAAGAATATTATGTGTTAAAACTTTACTCATTTTCCTATTTGATATACTCCCACTTAGCTGGCTTAAATACGCATACATACTATCTGGAACTGTCCTAACGAAACTACCTAATCTTTCTCGAACCCTTGAAAGTTTGTGTAAATATTTTGAATAATATAGCAACGAATATGTTAATACACTGTAAAAACTATAATATCTTCTCCGATAACAGGAAAACCCTTTCAAGCGCCGCATCTGCCAAGTGTTCTCGCATGACGGCTCCGGAAATCTTACGTTTGAAGACTTCCTTGATATGATGTCAGTCTTCAGTGAGGCAGCCCCCCGGGAAATTAAAGCCTGGTGAGTCGGTTTTAAAGAAGTAAAAGGCTAGAAGGTTTTAGGCGTACACTTAGTGCAGTGGGATATGGTGTGTATGCAGCTCACACCGCAACCTATAGGTATGTGTTGTTAGCTGTAACATTGAAAACGGTAGACTTGATTGCTTAGAATCGAGCGCCCGTGGATACAGCAGTTTCATAGCACTATTTTCTTTCAATTTGTTTTACAAATATCGGTATTTAAGCTTATCAAAGCTATAAGGTTCTTCCAAGCAATAGCCTGTAACCTTCCTCATAAATTTATGTATCATACACGAAAATAAATTTTCAAATCCATCTTGCAGTTCTCTTTAGCTTTATTATTTGTACTTTATCACAAAATATCTCACCAGGTACGCATTTCGCATCTACGACCTGGACGACGATATGTACATCGGCCGCGAGGACCTGCTGGAGGCCACGCGGCTGCTGACGAAGGGCTCGCTGCAGCCGCACGAGCGCGAGGAGATCGTGGCCAGCGTGCTGGACGAGGCTGACGTGGACGGCGACGGACGGCTCTCCCTAATGGACTTCGAGCACGTCGTCTTCAGAGCGCCTGACTTCCTCTCCACTTTTCATATACGAGTTTAAAATAAAGTATATATATACTAGTAGTTTCAAGATTTTTAATTGTAGTAATTGGTTTCAACGGGTCTGGGCTTTAAATATCGATAACAAGATAATTTAAAGGGGCAACTTCAATAGCTTACATTTATTGAGGCAGCATGGTCGACCACAGGTCTGGGATTAATTGTCGATAATGCTTTATTGAAAGGGGAGGAACTTCAATAGGCTATTTTCGGTAGAGCAGCGTGGTTGACCACGGGACTGGGCAGACTGAGAAGCGCATACATATAGCCTTACATCAACACATCCACAGCCATCGAGGCTTTAAGCTAATAGTTTAACATAACCTTGAATGGTTCTGAGGCGGTATGAAGTTCGCCGGGTCAATTTGAATACAAAATAAAACTTTGTTGTACTTATTCCAATCTTATTTGGGAGTCTCAGACACGAACCAAAATTCAAGTAGCAATAAAAAGTAACGATTATAATTATGTTTATTTTACGACTGACTACAAAACAAGCAGCCGGTCTTATAGCAAAAATTTAATATAGCCTCAATTTTAAGACGTCGTAAAATTTATTTTTGTACCAAAAACCCTACAGTGAACACGCTTGTGACGCCTTGCTAAATTGTTTGTTACATGAGCTAAGGCCTAAGTAGAAATTATATAAACGTAATAGAGTAAACTTTTACATTGCCACACTCATACTGTAAATAGTTGTATTTGATTAAGAAAATAAGCAAGGTAAACGGCCCGATTTTAGGCCTCACAGTACTCGCTAGGGGCTAGTTAAGTATGGAGAAACTCAAAAGTGAATTGTTTTTCGTTAACTGCACTACAAAAAGTCGTACTAAGGCCCTAGTGTTTCATTTTCATTGTACTGGTACATATAAGCCTTCACGTGTTAATGGCGCCATAATTTAGGATGTTACATTAATAAAATTTATGACACCTTTAATATACAAAGGCATTAATGTAAAAGAACCGAAGAATTATACGTTGGGTAGGGTCAAATTGCGGTCAATGGAATTTTTTTGACCTTCTTGACACTTATACTTTAACTTTTAAAGTTATATAGGTATTTCATCGATTTCCAAGAAAATTATGCATGGGTATAGGACACGAAAAAAAAATTTGTAAGTAGGTATGTTGACAAACATGGAATTTTGGAAGCGCGATCTATAAGAGCTAGTTGGTAATAAAAGTTAATACACCTAGGTACTAGGCTAGGTTACTAGGTACTTTGCATCATTTAAACATACTTATTTCATATTATTTTGTTATGGTTTTGAGAACTTTATTATTCCTCAAAAAAGAATTGTTAGAAACAATTTCACGTTTTATTCGTAACTCGATAGGTACGTGTGTTGCCATCTAAAACCATCAGGTCGTTTGAAACCGCCTTTGTGGGCAGAATAAACAATGCACACGAAATATCTCCCTCATCCCCCAGGGCTGTTCTGTTCGTTTAGTTTAAGCGCTCACCTTTGACCTATATGTGAATTGTGATTTCAAACTGAATCGCGTGGCTTCGCAATTTATAATACGTACTCAGCAAATAATGTTAGGAACTGTTCCGTCTTTGTCATCAACACAATATAATCAACAAATTCCGGTGAATATTTTGTCCGCAATATCAATTTTTATAAGTACAAAGGAGCTTAACTCACGTGTATTTTTGGAGAATAATTCACTAGTTTTAGACTGTTACGAGGTCCTCTTTCATGAGAACCCTCGGTGGTTAAGTCCTATTTGCACTAGACCAGATTTTTTTAAAGTGTGAAATATCTAGAGAAACGTTATATTCAACGTACAACTAAGCCTACCTAAATGCCTATATTACAATAACCTTCTCAAAATGCTTCAATAGTTAGTTACTTTGGAGCTGCAAAAATATTTCGTTGTAAGTAAGTAATTTGCTTGAATAGGTACTTAACTGAAAATATTACCTATCCGTAAAATAATATGAATTACTTATTAAATACGAGTAGGTCTCACTTAGCTCACTTAACACCCTTATCAAAGCTCGCAGCACAATAGAAGCAATCGAGAAAAGCTTTACACTCCAGCGGCGTATGAGGAACGGAAATCGAATTTTTCTTAGACCCAAACAAGTGTTACGCGATAGGTTATTTAGAAAAAAGATAGTTTCTACGCAGTCTAGCTACAGGATAGGACCAGCACGGTTGGCAAATTTTGAAATGTGGTAGGTAGCTATCTATCTACCGTATTTATTTTACTTTATTATATTTTAGGCACTTTACCACTTTGCTTTACCTTTTTAGGGACCTCCCATAAGTAGGTAGCTACTAACCTATTTTCATGTGTATTTAGTAAATAGGATCTATGTAGGTACCTATGGTTTGTAGGAATAATTATGTTTTCAATAATTATATTTGAACAAGTGAGCCGTGGTTGTTACCAAATGGCTTTCACTGTAACCCATGGACTTGTTTAGATTTATAGTTCCAATATTATAATAACCATCGTACTTTTCCCAGTATCTACTTTTTCCAGTGAAAATCATTGTTTTTTTCTTCTTGTGTACTTTACTTTATAATAGCGAATAGCTCCATCTCGTAGTGCTTTTACAGACTAATTTAAATGAAAATATCTTGTATAGTGTTACCATGTTGATAATTTTTTTTCTTAAATTTAACTCATTATTATGCATACATGACTGATTAAAGACAATAAAGGTACTATTTTTTTAATACCGATACGCGATTTTAAAAATTTAGATTATAGTACTTTGACAACTATTTATGAACGCATCATATTCTATATTGCACGTGTTCTCTATGGTACTTTTAAATTCTATAGTCTATAGATAAAAAATTGAAGTTGGTACTTCGCTTTTGTAGTCTCGTTTTCAGCAAAATCATGGCCAAGATGCTGTTATAATTCAGTAATCTAGAATACGTGCCTCAGAATCTGTAATAAACACGTGCAGTGCTAAGACTATTAGATTTTTTATACAATTATATGATTACCTGCTCTCATTTGACAAATTGCGCTAGACCGCATATATAAAATGGCAGCCCTACCACGTAGAATAATCAAAGAAACACAACGACTGATGCAGGAGCCTGTGCCGGGTATCAGCGCGGTGCCCAGCGAGACAAATGCACGCTATTTTCACGTAATCGTCACCGGTCCCGAAGACTCGCCGTTCGAGGGTGGACTATTCAAATTAGAATTATTCCTGCCGGAGGACTATCCTATGTCGGCGCCTAAGGTTAGGTTTATAACGAAAATATACCACCCGAACATAGATCGGTTGGGACGCATATGCTTAGACATATTGAAGGACAAATGGAGCCCTGCACTGCAAATCCGCACGGTTCTGCTGTCGATTCAGGCGCTCTTGTCCGCACCTAACCCCGACGACCCGCTGGCTAACGATGTGGCTGAGCTTTGGAAGGTGAACGAGAGCGAAGCGATCCGGAACGCGAAGGAGTGGACGAGGAGATACGCCATGGACAACTGAGCCCCGGCTGCGCCGCACGCGCACGCCGTGCCTCCCCCACGCGCGACCACAAGTGGACAGATTAAACATATATATCATGATTTTAAGAGTGCAAGTTATGTTCACACCCTAGACAGAGTAACTTGTGAAGAGACAATTGTGGATAAATTAATTGAGGGCTGGCGAGGGCTCCGCCGCGGGGCAGCTGCCGGTCTCGCGCGGCCGCAGCCTCTGCCCAGCCAGTCTGCGTCGCCGGCCTCACCACCACAGACCATTGTTTACCCTCTCACATGTAGCTTCATTATGATATTAGGTATGCATATTTTTTTACTATAATTAAAATAGTGGATATGAAAATAACTGAAGTCTTTAATGTATATATTCATGGTTATCAAATTGGTTAATTTTATACAAAGGATATTGTGTGTTGTCAAAGTTCAATGCCTTCCCAGGGCTGTTATCAGACACAGTTGCAGAGACATGCAATACATCTAGATAACTGATCTCTAGTGATACTGAATGTTTTTGTTTCTTTTTTATTTTGTCTTAGAAAGTGAATTAGGAAATAATTTATTCCTCAGTGTGTTATCCGCAACAACATAATTTACTCTCAACATTTTGTTTACTGTTCACGTCTTATATAAAAAGTTATCACTGAATTGTATTTATGTAAATTTAATTTGGCTTTGTGAGCAATCTTCAAAATACATAATATACAAATGCTAACTATTATTTTATTTAAAAAAACAATTCAAATTAATAGGGAGTTTACTAGCTTATAATTATAGTGGTGGGATTCAGGTTTAAAATGCATTTAAATTGATTACAAAGTTGCATCCAAACATTTTTACATGAAATATGTGATTGAAAAACAAGGATAGTAATCAACTTATATAGTGCTTAAATGTATTTTTACATATACAATTGTTGTAGATACATTTAGAATAGTCATGGGATGCAAGACAAAAGCTGGTCTAAGAGCAGATATTTTGCAGCTTTTGTTACGACAGTTTAAGGGTATGTGATCTTCTCAGTACAAGGTTGTATTAACATAAATGGTGGGAGCACACTGGATGAGTGTTTATTACACATGGTCTGTCATGTTAAAATGTATATGGGAAATATCATACAAAATGTGGCATTTATGTGTTAAAAAATGATGTTGATCTACTCCGTGTTTCTGCAATTTAAATCAGATCAAACGCAAACAGTAATAACTAGCTTGTCAATTTTGTATGTATGAAGCTCATAAACGCTAAGAATGACATATTCTTATATATAGGTACCTATTGTCTCGTACTATGCTCTCAAAAGTTTGTCATGTACATTGATAATTAATGCAACATTGACTAATAATAAAAAATATACTACTATTAACATCATTATTCAATTAAGTTATGATATGTTGCCACTGGCCATTGATAACTAAACAGCCCACACATTACTGGCTACAAAATAGATGACATTGCAGATAACCTAGGGGTAACTTAAGTGGTTTTGCCTATGTAGCGGGACTTGATAGATTAATCATAAGTTCTGCTATTCAAAAACAGAGTCTTTGATGTTTTTATGAGTGAAGTGTGTCCTTAAAATACATATCCACCCAGTGTGCTCTATCCTTCAAATATGAAATTATTATAATGTTGAGGTTTGTAATGTGTCTAAGTAATATTTGTCAAAGCTGACCTCAGGAAGGTTAGATACTAGACTGTCAGATCACCGATCAATATAAAAGTGAATTATTTCTCATTTAAATTCTAATTGTTATGTATTAATAAACCTTGTGTGCTTATTGCATAGATTTTAATTTAATGTAGTTTTTATTTCAATGTTTTGATAAAATTCAAATAGGTTATCTTTCCTGGACATTATATATTATCAAGTCCAATATTATTTCAAACTCTTCCACTGTGGGAAAAGTTTCTACACTGACATACATTGATAGTTTTTAGTATGATGTGGTTCAAACTTAATTTGGAAGACTGTATTGTTTCAATCTTTAGCGTGTTACTTTATAAATTTATATTTGACTCAAATATAAATAATCAGTTAAAAGTTAGATAGCGTAACTCTAAGGAAACAGTTCACAATTTCACCTCGATTGTAGGCTGATGTCTACCTCGTCATTTAGGTTGCAAAGTAACGGTAGCAGATCGCTGGTCGCTGCGATTGCTCCTACTATTTGAGTTGATTTTAATTTCTAATTAAAAAAAAATTTGCCTTAGTTGTCTCTCAACCATAGCTAAATGGTTAAATATATCAAATTGATTGTGGATACAGTTGATCAAGACAACGCTTAGTGACATGTTTTCAGAGAAGCTCTATAAGTATAATGGGACTACGTACCAGATAAACAAGACATCACGCTTGTAGCCTTGAGAGTTATGAAATCCTATTTTAGTATACTCAAGACTTAGTATATTGAACTTGAAGTGGCTTTTTTACACCATTTTTGTAAGGTACATAGTGGTTATTATGATTGGTTTATAGAGCTGATCAATAATATTACATAAGTAACTTCAGATATAAATGGAGTGTCAGCATTGAGGAATTGTAGGTGGAAGTCGTGTAATTCGCCTAGGAAGGCACCATCGCCACCATCACAACCTGCAGTGAAGAAAATCTTGTGTCAAATTCTTGTGTTTTAAATGGGGACGTGTGAATGCCGGAGATCTGTTGGAGGTGACTTCAGTCCTCATGGGCAGCAACAGTCAGCAACACATACTTGTACAAATTCAGAATTTATTTGCTCAGGTTTTATTTGCTACTAAAATAAAATAACTTTTAACACTCACAGCCATACACTAGGTTTCCCAGTGTCGTTTGTGCCATGGACACATACAGAGACACAAAGACCGGCATGGTAACCACTACACCACATGGATCGTCAAAATATACGATAAAAAAATTAAGTTAATCTTCAGTGATATTTCCTATTATCCTTTTTGAACAATATTGAAAAACTTGCCATTGATTCCCAGGGATTCGGTGGTACAGGCAAGAGATTTTCTGTTATAATTTAGAATTCTAAATTTCCTATCATTTAGAGACTGTAGAGTCATCCAACATTATAGACAGCTTGATGAGTATCATGCATTGTTAATAATAGCCCGTGAAACTACTACTCTACTTGCCTGGGACGCCTGGAGAAGGAGGGCGGAAGCTAACATTTAACTGAGAATAGGCTGAATAGGAATAATAGCTCTTGATCTGCTCAATATCTCAAACGTATTACGTATTCTTTCTATTATTCTATAATTCAGGACGCCCGTTTGACATTCGACTCTGGTTCGCCACTAACCAATCCGCATTGAAGCAGTGTGGTGAAATATGCTTCAGCCGGCAGTTGGCAAAGACCCGCTGCAGCAATTAGTCATACAAATGGTTGCAGTCACCAGTCTTTGTACCTAATTCTAACTTGATTTGCTCCATTAGGACAGGATTGTAATATCAGGCTATTACACAAGGTCAAAAAGATAATATTTGTATGTGTGACGAAAATCCTAATTTAAAAAAAAATCTGAATGCAAAAATATCATGAGCCGAATTGACCATATCTCTTTAAGGTAGTTAGCGTAAAACAACTATCTAGTTATAGGTACATACCTGCGCTATTGTTAATTTTTTTCCTATAATTAACTTTATGTAGCATTACTGGGTACTTTGACGATAACATTGTTGTTAAAAAAAAGGTCTTGAATGCGTCGGCGTCGGAAATTCGTTCATAGGATTCTGACCCATTTTGGTACTGGTAGGTACCTACTAAATATACATTATGTTCAATAAATCTTTATATCAGCCTACGTAATATCTACAATAACCTATTTTACCCGTTTCTGTAAACATCTCTCCAGTTCACGGAGTTAAAAAACATGTGGGTGTCCGAAATTATCATATTCAATTTCAGACATTTTCCTGTTTACAGAAATATGGTAATTTTTAATGCCAGACTGACCGATTGCAGGTTACACTATACACTATACCTAATGAATTTACTAGATAGGTATAATTCTGTCAAGAGCCACTGCCAAGTAAATCCTTTTGAAACACAATTTAGTTAGGTGTGGTTAGTCTTGTGTCTAAAGAAATAGTTAGAAATCTCAATAGGACTTCACATCAATTAGTAAGGTGAGGGAACAATAATTATTAAAAAGAAAACATAGTTTGTTTATTCTTAACTTTAATGCAGACTAGAATAATACTCTTAGAAATGAGAACAACAATAGTTATTTCACATGTTACAGTGTCACCTACCATATACCAGCTTCACAATAAAAGGCTATTTATTATCTGTGTTCCTCAATGTAAATAAATCTTATTCACAACAGCTAGCAATATAAAATTACATCAGACTGTATACCTATATTTACTTGAATATAGCTCACAAGAATGTTGGAAGGGCGTGACCAGTGTTTAATTATATTTCTGAAAAAACTGACATTTAGGTACATGAATTATTGACTGAATTCCATCAATGCATTCTATAATACAAATTAAGTAACTAGGAGCAACTGGATTGTTAGTCTTTTATACATTTTGATATTTTTCAATAAATATTTTATTACAGTAAAAATGATTTGAACAAAAGTTACATTTATTTTTTGTTCCAGATAATTTCTATTCATCGATTCATTTAAAATTTGTGACCTCGTACCAAATCATGATGTTAACGTATACAGAAAACCCAGTCTAGTGGGTTGGTCGTATGAAGATCAAACACTGGTCCAAGGGCAAAACATACAAAGGATACAAATAGAATAATATAGAGGTTTCTACGCAATTGGAAAGCATTCAAACTTGGGATAGTAAGACAAGCGCGATAACTTTAGTGGGTACTAAATGGTGTTATTACATTACAATTAGATAATGTCAAAATATGGATTTTATACATAAATAAAACTCGTCCTCAGAGCGCTAAGCTTAACTAAGAACAGGACATATAGGTATAATATAGGTTACATAGTAATCGCTATAGCCACACTATAAAATTTACAAAATATGACATATCTTTTGAAACGCTACACGAAATAATGCTTTATTAATTAATAATATATTCACTAATCAATTCTTTTATTCACCATCACGATCACTTGAGATTCG
>DWQK01002223.1:0-13596 GCA_018231225.1 Noctuana stator | reverse complement strand
CTAGTAGATGTATGGGCCAAACCGAAACCAAATCTAGTTTACAGTAAACTGTTAAAACTCTTACTAGGCCCTCTGGTTTTAGTGACATGTAATAATCCCTTAATTATAATAACTTACTTATTGTTGAAGCGCAGATTGTTAACATTAGGTTCTTAATAAGTTTTCTACAAGCTCGTGAATGCTTTAGGTACCTACCTATCTAAATATTTGCAAATCTTAGATCTCGTATAATGTGGTTTATCTGGTTCCTATACTCGATCATTAGGGTGCTGCGATTCAAACATTACGATGAGGCATACATAAGGTACCTAAGTACGTATGTATGTATGTTGAGCATTAGCGCATGAGCGCATCAATCGCAGTCACATTAATTTGTATATTTGATTGCGCCCATTTAGTGCGCCTGAATTATTTATTAATAATTTAATCATAGATGGTTACCTAACTAAATTTTAAAATATTTATTGACAGGATGAATGTATCACTTTCAATTTGATGACCACTTACCAATGTTTATTAAATATGTTTTCATACCAACAAGAAGAATGCGGTTTTCTTTAGCTTTTAAAATATCCCAATTATGGATTCTATAATATAGGTTTTAGTGTACCTATTAACATTTATAAGTACTTACCTACATAATTAAAGTAGTTTAGGGACCTGTGTGGTGTAGTGGTTATGCTGGTCCACCATTCGGGAGTTCATGGGTTCCACTCCCATCGGAGTAGAAGTTTAAATGATGAATTTAGATTTCTGTTCCCAGTCTGGGTGCTTGTGAAATTATCTTTGATTGGTATCCACGACACAATTGTAGTGTGAGTGTTATTTATTAATATTAGCAGTTTACTTTCTTGTTTTTTTTCCGGTCCATCCAAAGCGTCTACAATAAACGAAATTGTTTAGAATTATGTGATAAGTGATAACGTGAAACGACTTTTCTTAACAACGTAATGTATACCCAAAATAAATTTGGTTACATATATACATAAACAACATATATTTTCGTATCTCAGTCCTATATGAAACCATAACACTATTATTTAATCTGCGCAATAACTATTATCCTCAACGGTTCGGTGTAGGTAGGTACTTATTTTGTTTTCTTAATTTAAGGCAGGAAATTGCGTTATTTTTATAATAAATTATTTATTTTTAGTTGTTAGTTTCGTTAACCTTTCAATGCACAAATTATTGGCTAACAAAAGCAGTACGTAAGTAGGTATATTCGCAATATTTTAGTGTAGGTAAAATGCATTAGTGAATAACAAGTTTTGGTTGTTATTTAAGCGTCACATTGATACCAATGGTTTTACGGTAGGTTTGGTATAAAAGCAAACATGGTGGCCAACTATTCATTCTTCGGTCTCCTCTGGGTTTTCAGCAGTTAAAAGATTGGTGTTGTCATCTGCCTGAAGATCAGCGGTCAACTGGAACAAGTACCACGCGTTACGAAGACAATCAACATAACATAGGTGCTTATTTGGGTATGACCTACTTACCATGAGAGATACTTTAATATGAGATTAAAAATTATGTTTTGGATACTATAAATCATGACTTGAATACATTTCCTAAGGAGTACCTAGCTTTAAATGCTAATAAAATAAATAAAGTAAAATAAAAACATTTTTATTCATCATAAGGTATTTGTATACACTCGATGAACGTCAAAAACACAGTACATCGGCTTTAGGCACCCCTTTGGCTAAGGTAGGCCGGGAGAAAAAAGCCGGCGGAAAAAACTCTCGGCACTCCTTTAATGTGTCGCGTTTTTGTTGTATGAAGTAAGATTATATGCATATTTAAAATATCTACGAAATCTAAATAAAAGTACCCCTATCTGTGTGGAAGCGGTGCTAGACCTCTTGCGACGCTTCACGGCGAGCGCCAGTAGTAGCACCAGACATAAAGAAGACAGCGTGGCCACAAGCAGAGGCAGCAGCAAATTGTCTCCGGGAGTGTAACCCTGGAATAAGAAAATAAGTACCAGTTACCATCGTGTACTTAGATCACCAACTCATCTCCCCTTTATTTCCGAAACAATTGGGCCTAAAGGTTTGAAATAAAACAAAGAGATCCTAGAAGAAATACAAAGAGAACGGGGAAAGATTGAGAAACCCCAATCTTTCTGCGTATCAACTACATGTACAGTTGTAATTTATACTAACCAATTTGAATATAAGCATTAGACTCTTACTATCTGCCTTTGTTTCCATGTACTTTAAACTTGTTACTTATTATAGAATCATTAAATGAAATATAAAAATAAGCATCAATCGTTAGTTTTAAAATAAGCAAACCGCTGCGCTGCTGAACCATTAACTATAAACTTGTTTAAGGTTTTTGTCTCTACATCTATTATAAAAAAGTTTTGTTAAGAGGACGATGAAGCGGCTATTCAACAAAAAATAGAGGCTCCAGATTTTTATAAAGCTTTCTCTAATGAGTGAGCCACGCAAATTGTCTTGAAATGAAATGAATGAATCTCAGAATACTTAAATATAATATATTTAATGTTCTTTGTATATATAGGTAGGTAGGTAGGTACTTTACCAAACGCTCCTTCACTGGTACATAATTTAAATTTTAACTTCATTATTATATATGTTATTGCGGGTACTTAATTTTTTTACTGAACCTAATCGCATAATATTAAAAAAACCTGTGCTAACAAGCAAAAAAAATTGCTAGTTTATCTAATGTTATTTCATTAATATTAATACGTATTTATTATATACTAAACATTACGAGAAGATAGGATCATCCATTCATACAAAATAGTTATTTACATTAGATACATAGAGTCTACAAATTATAAGGAGCTTATTAGTGAAAGAAAATCTAATATGAAATCATGCGTAAACTGAATAGAGACGACACTGATCGTTCGCGCAGATAAAGCGACTAAAGTTTCGAATATCTATACCAGTCTTTTTTTTATTATAATATGTAGTACATATATGTAGTATATACTTATTTACAATAACGTTACGGTCGGCTAAATTTTTTTCGAAATCTTTATGAATCGCCATGTATTTCAGCCAATTTACACAAAACCATAAAGGATTAGGACTTGAAAACCGTACGAAAATCTGTTCAGACAGACAGACAACAGACGAGGCGGGGACTGTATTTCATATTATAGATTATAAAAAATGAAGAAAAATTATCAATAAAGTTTTAAACAATGTATCTTTACAAGTACATATTAAATAATTTATATCTATTAACATTTAAGTATGAGTTTTTATGACAAAGGTTTAATTTTTGCCTCCGTTGGTTGGACCTTTGTGGTGGTTCCTAAAAAACATTTTCGGTCTCTTTGATACACATGTGGGTCCTAGAAAACTTTTTTGGTGTATTTGATCCATATATGGATCCAGTTACATTAATGACTGTTCCCAATATTCAATTTATCTCAGATATGTCATAAGTGTATAAATATGTCCTTTACTAACTTAATATACCTACCTAAGTAATGTAAAAGATAGAAAGATCTTTCAATTCAATTCAAATGAAAACAATACAGTTATATAACACCGTTATCAGTTTGCGTTCGTCACTACCATATGTGAAAACATTTTAACAGCATAAGCGAAATAAAACCGCAATTTGTATTAAGTAAGTAGATACCTATTTACGAAAAGACCGAGCAATGAAAGAAATTTGATCAAATATGTATATAAAGTTGCGACACTTGCAACCTTGTACTTTATTACCGTGAGCTGCCTTCAGTATAGGTACATGACTTTGTGACGAACCTATAAAGAATTCTAGGTAACTAAGTTAGTATGATAGTACATTAGTATTGTGAATTGATGTATCTCGTGTATCATGATCAGTATCTTCATGGTTGTCCTACTACTTCGCCTCTAAGAAATCAAAACGGTTTCATCAATAATAATTTACGAGTACGGCCAAGTGTAGGTACCGACGTGGGTACGCGTCACCTGTCTTGACTATCATTTCATTAGTAATTTAATTTCTATAGGGTACCTACCTAAGATAGTTTCGGCTTGGTTAACATGTCATTCTTACTGGTTCCACTTTTTAATATTTTTAAAATTAATAAACCTCACAACAATCAAAGGATTTCACAAACGGGCTTTCTTTTTAAATTAATATTACCTAGCTGTTATCTTAGCGATTGGTCTGGGTAAGTCTAACACAGACGCAACTTATGCTCACATAAATACAAACATTTTGTAAGAAATGGCTCTGCAATAATACTTACGGTCCATTGGAAGTACGACGACGTATCTACGAAAGGCCAACTTGCACCGTACCATCCACCCCCACTTGTCTTCGACACAGTCACTTCGTCAGAATCACTTCCGGCAGTCATGGGATCAGTCTTAACTGGTGGCAATGAGAAAACTTCATCAACCTCCAACGATTCCTTAAATTCTTCATCGTCGTCCACTGATAATATAGTATCCTTCAAATCTTTCATTTTTGTTTCGTTACTTGTTTCTAATTCAGTAGTTACCACAGCCTTAGTCGTGGTTGCTTTGGTAGTTATTAAAACATCATCATATATTTTTTTATTACTGTTAGTTGTTATTGGTTTCTGAGAAGATACGTATACAGTATAAGCGTCTGAGTAATATTTCAATAAATTTCGAAGCCCTGGTTCTGGAGTAACAGTTGGTCTGATGATTACATCTTTCTCCCACGGTTTTTGCGGTATGTGATCCACAGTTGGAATTTGTTCTAAATTAACCGTAGTAAGCACTTTCATTGTAGTAGGTGCAATAAAACTTTTCCAGGGTCTTAAAGCTGGCATGGTCCAGGGTGGTGTCGTAGCTCTTTCATTCTTTACCGTCGCAGGCAAAGATGTAGTTGTAGTCGTATAAACGGTGGTTGTACTTGTAGTTGATGACGTAGTGCTAGTGTCTTCTATTGGTTGAATCGATGATGGTATTTCTGGAGATATTTTTAGTTCCTTTTTTCGGGATTTAAGTATGTCACGTCCTGTAGGTAAAAGCGACGACGCAGTATTAACTTCGTTATGATCCTGCAGATTTCTTCTTGCATATAGAGCACCATTCATAACATAAAGAGGCACAGATGAGAGTGCCAGTGCAACAATTATACCAAATATTATGAGCAATACGTATTTCAACGTAGACCTTCTTCTCGAGCGTCGAATGTGGATCGAGGGACTGTAATCACGCCCCTTGCCTTTTAATCCACTATTGTTGAGTACTTCCTCAGTTTGAGGCAGGATGGTGTATTGAAGGCTATTTTCGCCGTGTCTCACTGTCTTATACATGATAGTCGTTGAAGTTACAAAAGAAACACTACGTAAATTTTTGTTGGACGCCAAAACTTATCACATGCTCGTTTTTTTATGTGTAGAAAATGGCACTGAGACGTGAATTATCAATAACGCGATACATTAATGTTGAGAGGGGTCAGTGCGAGCCGCCGACAGTGCTCGTGCTTTGTGCAGCGGTGATGGTTGCCAGCCCGGTGGATCTGTGGGACGCATGCGCGACAAAATCGAACGGCTGCGCGTTCCCCTACCGTCTTCCCGATTGCTTGTCGCCCCAACTTTGAGGTTATGACTTACAAGCCGGTACCAATAAATCGTATGTGAAACTGCCAACGCATCCTCAAAACTAATTCAATGATTATGACAAAATTCTATCGATTTTAGGTTATCAAATTAGTACAAGTTCAAAATTTAATGTACCTATGTTATGTTTCCTATGTAAAGTACCTAATCTCTGTCGAACAACTTGAATATCTTCCCTGATTCATCATTTGTAAGGCTTTAGGCGTCTTATTCAAATTACTTTGAGTCAGGTTTCACGAAATTTCATATTTACGTTTTTATATAGCCTAATTTAGTCATAAAAGATAAGATAAACCCTGATTAAATAAAAATAATTATTGATTTTGTATTATATTAAATGTTTCTCGTTTATTTTAGACGTAAACGTACGTAAGTGGTAAAAAGTTACTTTATCAAAGTAATTGTTTAAGTAATGTGAGATATGAGCGACAATGTTACTCGTAGCTTAGATACCTTATTATCACAACTCAACACAGGTAGTTTAGGAATACTTACTTAGTTAGTGAGGTGGACCTAAAACTAGGTCGTTCGATGGACTTTACATATATTATGGAAAATGCATGCTCGGAAATCGATATGCTGCTAATACTATTAATCAGGGCCACCTAGAGTGTTTTAGAATATTAATTGGAATATAATACAATTTTTATCATCATAATATTATTTTTTATGCTCGTAAGCTTAGAATACGAAGCCAAGATAATAATAATATATTATAATACTTACATAGTTATTGGATATAAAATTGTGGATGATAACAAAATTTAAGTAAGTGTTAACCATCTTAGGTCCCTACTTAAACTGAACTTGAAGTTGAGATCTATATGGAGTGGCAACCTAAGTATTATATTAATCTTAAGGTCACTTTAATTAATACGGGCCTCAGTCTCGCAATATAGCACCACTTTTACGTCAAATTTTAAATGGAAATTTGATACTGTCTTTGAATACAGCTACATGTAATTAAATACACAGTAGGTAGCGAATAGTTTTGTAACAGAAATTTTATCTCATTTTCTTCCCATTCGCACTATGAGTTTTTGAGTTTTAAAGCAAGTATCAACATTAAAAGAAAAGAAAAATGTGTTTGTCTGACTACACAGGAAATAGCTACCTATTATTTAATTGTAGTGAGTTCAATCTCACAAAAAAAGTCCACTACTATTCTAGCAACTAGTTTATCTACGCACATTCCCATCTTAATTATATTGCATAACACGCCGAAAACTAAACAGAGACGGTGAATTGCCGCGGGCAGTCTAATCATTGTTAGAAAAAAATTCGACAAGGAGCATATTAACGAGTTTTTGCGTCCGGTCAAACAGCGAACACACCATACGAATACTAATTCACTTGACCTTGAACAGAATCACGTTTCCTTTCGAAATGGGTTCGTGAATGCTATATTTTTAGAATAAAAGCAAAAAGAGAACGCGAAACAAAATAAAAGGGTTGGCCGAACGAATCTTCCCACTTTTTGTTCGTCGACCATCTTTTTCTACTTTGATGGAGCGTCCCTACTTCGACAAAAGACCTCATTTGTTCCGCATCCCCGCAACATACGCTTTTACATTATTTCTACACCGTAAGGATATCAGTTTAGTATGATGAATCTCGTTTTATTTATATCTTATTACTGTATACAATACAATACATAGTTTAATATGTAAAGTGATTGGAGTTACTTAAAACCTAACACGCGTAACGCGTTATATACACACGGTTCTTCTTAGGTACATATTAGCAATTCTCATTACAAATTTGTATGCAATTCATTTGCAAAAAATTATAAATTTTATTTACTGTAATATATTTTAGCATCAATTAAATGTGGGTAATATAATTTAATAATCCGTGAAGCATACAAAAACTCAATTAATCTGGCGGCTTTAGTATTGTCGGTAAAATACTTTATTAAATGGGTTACAGTTATAAGAAGATAATAACTAGTTACCTCTTGCGACTTGTTCCTAACGAGAAACAAAATGGAATTGAATTCGATTAGATCATTATCACCATCATAAACCTACAGTTGTACCACTACTGGGCAACAGATATTTTTAAATGTGAGAAGGGTTTAACTGAAGCCATAGTCTTTTACATGCCCTTTTCTGCAAACTGTTTTCTCACGTTGTTCTCTTCAAATTATGAAAGAACAAGTTATAATTTGTAGGTAGGTACATAAATACTTTGCACACCAAAAGTGTTTTAAATATTAGTTATATATTGCGTAAAATAGTTTCTTTATATCTTCTTGTATTTACAAAGTACCTATACAATAACTTTTAAACAGAGGCAAGATGTGTCTGCTTGCCCAAGACTTTAGTTAGGTTAAATACGACAATTTAGTAGGAATTGATTGTTCTGATTTTTACATAGAAAGGGTTCTGTGATTTGTTCTTGTGGACATTTGTAGGTGATCGTTGTAGGGCTTCGTTAGTACAATGACATCGACAACGCTATGCTATTTTAGTAAGCTTTGGAAGCCGGCCAGCGCGCGCGTAAATAAACGCACACAACGAAATGCCCCGGTACACTCTCCGCAGTTCATGGATGTTGACAAAAGAGAGACGTATGATTCGTATGGGAAGGCAGCTCCAACTCCAAGCTTTTCAATATTATTCTGAGGTAGGAAAAAGTAAGCTTTAGTTAAGCTTACCTTTCAAAGATCATCCCTGAAACGCACGAAATAGGAAAAGTGTGCATAGGGTATAATTCCCTTCCCCATTATTAAGTAGCAGTGATTGGTATTATAATAATAACATCAAAATAAGTGGTGTACTCTTTACACTACAGTATGTATTCGTTTATGAAGAAGTGATTTTAGAAGAAGAAGGTTATTATGTTAAGATCAGTTATATCTGATTGGTGTACAACGCCAAATGATATTACTAAATAAATTATTGTTCTGATGACGTAAAAACGTAAAAACGTAAATATAGTTAAAGATTTTAACAATAAAACTTACAAACGTATACTCAATAAGTATATTCGTATATCAATAAAAACCCGGAATAGGATGTTAATAGTTGACTTTTATTTTTAAACAAATAGGTATGACTAAAATGTTAACAAGTAATTTATTCATACAGATGACCTATAAGGCTTACTCGTAAACTTGTTTAGTTATCTTCGTAATTTTAAATTGTGTCTTATAATAACTTAAACATTTTTATTTCAATGTATGAGTTATTAATATAATCCATGTCCAATGATTATCTTGATTATGTAAGTTATTAATATAGGTTTGCATAATTGACTGTTAATCTTATTGATACAAAAAAATTATAAGCCTGTCAAGAATCTAGTGAATACTGTTATTGTTTATGGTGTAAAAACATGTGACTAGCAAAAAAAAATTCTACGTACCTAAGTAACTATATGTATATTTAAATAACCTAACCAACCTTGAGGGTTCAAAGCACATCCTGCCAGTGTTTAACGACTTTGCCTAAGCAAACATTTTCGTGGACATGTGTTTAGCCACTAATGTTCACGAGACATTGCCCGGCCCGGCCATCGCTGACTGATCCTTCTTTCAAAATACCTTTTTTAGCCAATTGTCCATAAGTAATAATATCTATCTTTCACTCAGGCCCTATTACTTCACAAAGCATCTCGAGAAACTAAGTCGGTACCTGCTGTGAGTAAACGACGCAAAAGTTTTTGTAGTGATTTTTTGTTCGGTTTCTTATAAGTAGGTAGATATCGTCGACCCTTCCTCGCCGGGGTCCCAGATAAGTACTCTTTACTTATCTTATCCGTGAAGCACACAACTAAGCTTTAGATAGGAAGAGAGAACATTTTTGTCAGGCTATGTAATTTTCACAAAATAAATGTAAAAGCCATTCAGAGGTCCACATCGGTGTCAGGAAGTGTAAGCGTCGATAACATAATCACTAACTCTTTGTTTCTGATCGAATGGTCGATCCGCGGAGAGCGATCGAAGCTATTCAGCTATTGTTCTCGAAGCTGTTCCTAGATGTTAGTAACTCGTATGTGTAATTGGCGTGTGATCGAATGTGACGGAACAGGGTGCATCGTCCGCTCCTGACCCTGGCTGGCCCAATGCCACGGCATATCTACTCAGCACTGGGCACGCCGCCAGCTCTCAGATCAGAACCTTCCGCATCGTTCGCAAATTATTCATCTTTCGACAGCGACTTTTATGCTACGGATATACGTATTATTTACTTGTAAATATAGTTTCTCAGTGATCAAAAATATCAAATACATTTTAATATTCAAACCTTAATTTCTTTACCTGTAAATATTTACTTACCTAAATTACACATTTTTAATTTTAAAAAATCGTATAAAAACCGTAGAGCTAATTTGTTACTTAACTCTGAATTGCATTCAAACGGAATGGTATGAAAAATTAAGATAGCATCTTCAAATGGGGTATGGGTATAACTCTATAACAATATTACACAAACAATCAAATTTCACAGAGCAATCGAATGAAAACATGGTCGAAATGCGTGAGAGGTGAGACAGACAATGGCGCATAGCGAATGTAATAGGTAAACTCTAAATTCATAATTCTTCAACATGTATAATATATATATTATTTATTTAAAGCCGCTTTGTTACGTAAATTAGAATTATTTGTTAAAACTTCAACTTGGTAACACAATCTATGGAAAATAAATCCATTCTAGTAAAAATTATGCGTATCTTCATGATTTATTTTTATGTACAAAATATTATGATCATGTTTTTGCTTAATATAGGCATTGGACATTATGATAAAATGTTTATACTATGTTTTTTTAGGTTCTTATGTTTTATATTACTAGATATAATAAAAATAAAATCTAAATCTGGTGAGTTATTGGCAAACCTAATATACCCGTAAGCATTTAATATTAGATAATATAAGCACAAAGCACTTCATTGTATAATTCATTTCATTTATTCAAAATTTGTTTGTTTCAAAAGAGAGGTTGTTTCCAATCGACTGACTCCTTTACCTTAATGGGTAATTAAATTAATTAATTAATCGTTATTGGCATATTGTTAGTATTGGCATAGGTTCCGGCCATTGACCCGCCCACGTGTGTTGCAATGTGCAACTCGTTATAATATGTATGCAAGTAAGTAAGAATATGAATTGCCAATAAATAATTCAATTAAGTATAACACGTATTATAAAATCATTGATGTGAGACAGTACAGTACGCTTATGTGTTGGTACATATTTTTAATGTTTGTCTCAACTGTAAATTGCTTTATTTAGGATCAGAATGATTTGAGTCATTGCAGCGTTTGTTATAGAACATGAGTAGTTAGTGATTGAGCTAATTAGGTCAATGGGAATTAGATACATCAGATGATCTGATTGGCCAGGTTGTTATTGCTAGAAGGAAAATAGGTCAGTATGTTGTGGTGGGCATCTATAGATGTGTATAACTACATATTATATGTATTATAGGTGGTTGAAGTAACGACATTGACAGCCTAGTTGAATTTTTACATAACGTTCCGGTGGATCCGGGTTCGATCCCTGCACGCATCTTTAAATTTTAAAGCTATGTGCTAAAATACTTGGAAATCTTTAGTATTATATAAATTAAACGCAGATAGTAGTAGAACAGTTAAATAGATAGAAAACTCTTAATTGTACACCAATAGGAACATAGATTTTAGTTATTAAACATTAATGTACTCAAATGTGTAGCAGAAGAAGCGCTATGTCGTCAAATCGACTAATTTGGTCTTGTAATGTATGTTTGTATTTAATGTATTGTGTAAATAATAGTAGTCTCATTTTCCGTCCAAAATCAAAGTGATGATTCAGTGAAAGTAAACGTTAGGTTAAAATGTGTAAATAGATACAAACTGTTCTTGGATTGCCGCCAAACGATCATTCAAAACACACTGTATTGGACCTGAGTTCGTTTCAAAAAGTTTGACGTGGTCATTCCTGGTCAAAGTCACATTCATGAATTGGCTAGCGCGCGTCGCCGCAAGTCGTCACTTTCTGCGTTGCGCGTAGATTCTCGGAAAACTTTTTAATCTGACTTTTCGACTGACAGTTACAAATGGTAACAGGCTTACGCAACCTTGTTTCTACGAGTGAAAGATGTGCCCACGTGTTATGGTTTGATGTCTCGTATGTAAGAGGGTACGTTCTATTAGAAATTGCGATTGAATTATTCAAATTAATGTATTCAAGACACAAGTATTCGCTCATGTGTACATTCAGATACGAGTATGTACCATTCAGTCAGTGCTCGGTGCTATGCTTGCGGCACACTCAAGGCGAGTCTAGTTTAATGGCAAGCTTGTAAAGTGTAAACATAATTGCCAACGACGACGAGCTCAGTCAATAACATAATCTAAATGTGCAAGATCTCGGTCGTTATTAGGTCGGTGTAGATTGTGTTAACTAAACGTTATTATTATTATACTCGTCGCGTAATATGCATGGTGTAAGATAAAGCTGGGCTCCATATGTGCTCCTGCGGCGTTCCCACGACGCTCCGCCCCTCACCCCCTCTGCGTTACACCATGTGGCGTCGACCACTGTATTATGAGCTATTCTTTCCTCCATATTGGACAGCTAAATATAATACCATAGTTGTAAGAAGCATACTATCACGGAGATCTACTTTGTTTGGTGGTTTTTGCCTCCCGGGTCTTCGTGATATAGGTACATCCACGTCTAGGGCTTCAGAAGCAATGAGATGACGTTAATTGATCGATGCATGATTGATAAATTAAGTATTTAAAACGAAAACGAACCACAGCGTAGTTAGATGCATTATGATAAAAATTGTATGGGCGATGCTCGGAATATATTTTCTGTATTCTGAGGGGCGATGATGTGGTTAGCGTTAACGAATGTGTGGTTGGAAGTAATCCATAATTATGAGTTATGAGACTTATGAGCCACGACGTCCCGTTGACGGATTACTTACACTTTACTTCGTGTCAGCTATGTCAGCATAGGCGACGATAACAGGTAGATAAAAGACTGTTGGTACATATGTGGTTCAGTGAACTCACGCAACGAAAATCAAATCGAACGGCAATTAAATGAAGCATGCATCCCTCCGGTGACCTGCTAGATTTGCAGGTGGCTGGCGTATAAAGAAGAGTCACAAAAAATTGTACGTTACCATAACCGTCACGATACGTGTTGTAGGTATGTTTGTATGGATTCCTTCAGATTACTCACTACCTGCCCTTTTATTATCACGGCATTCACACAATACGGCACTTTGACTACGTAGTGTGCTAATCTATACTAATAGTATAAAGCTGAAGAGTGGTATATTAAGGTAGAAGCTGGGCGATTAATTTTCAGTAAAGTTTCTACTGGTCATATGCCTATTTTACAAAGATATTCATAAAAAGTATTGATGTAAAATCCACTAGAAATACTTATTAGGTACTAACCATAGGCACTAAAAGTGATTTATGTCTCCACGGTATAACATCTTGGCCTCGGCAATAAATATGTTATGTTCTCTTAAATTATTTTTTGCATGTCTGAGATAACTGAATGTTGTCTAGAAGGCACGTCTGTGTTCATGTCTGAAGGGCGTATTATAAATTAAAATCAGCAAGTCAAGATTTTAAAATTCTTCAAGATGTATAAGACATCCTCAATACTACAGAAATCCAGAATGTGCATTACTTGGCCACTGCAGTTAGTCACTGCACCAATCGAGTTCAGTTAACCCTCAAAGTGGTTTTATGAATTCTGAACACGTTCTGTAGGTACCAATAAAATTCTGGCTGCTGGCTACATTTAAACTAAGCAGTTATATTAAGTTCGTCCTCTACTTCTAAGTAAAATAGCAGGTAAATCACGTGTCACGTCGGTTTATGTGGGTTCTGTTACAGTAACTTTTCATGTAGGTACTAACGAGTACATCTTCTCTAATCCACATTGGAGCAGTGAGGTGGAGTATGCTTCAGGTCTTCCCCGGTTGTAGCAAGAGTACCCCCCAAACCCAGCAGAAGGGATGAATGCACCTACTTACATAAATACTCTTTAATAT
>DWQK01002222.1:0-13597 GCA_018231225.1 Noctuana stator | reverse complement strand
TCTCGGCCTCTAGTACCCACCACGTTAATTTATTGTGTTACTTAACCCTCTATAGCTCTTAATAAAGATAAACGTCTAATCTGTATCGGCGAGCGCGGGCTTGCGTGGAGATTGCAGAAATGTATAGCGTAATTGCGAGTTATATGTGTGGAGGATTTCGCGTGAATGCCTGGTAGGTTTGAATTTTATAATATATAGGTACCTATATTATGTTAGTTAAGGCACCTCAATACTCACAGATACTACCTCTTGCAAACGTATCAATTTCCAAATTGAGGAATGAAAAGACTGCAATCAAAATTCTTTTTGGAAAGTCGCAATGAATGAGTTTTAAGTAAGTTTCTATCCATTATTACACCAATGCAGCTACATATGGATGCGATTCAAGTTCAATTCGTATGTTATTTTTAACTAGCTGACCCGGCGAACTTCATACCGCCTCAAAATCAGTAAATTATGCATATAAACTTCCTCTTGAATCACTCTGAAAACTGCATTAAAATCCGTTGAGTAGTTTAAAAGAACTAAGCGAACAGACAGCGGGAGCGACTTTATTTTATGCTATATAAAGATAAAGAAGCGTAATAAAAATAAAAGTGCCAATTACACATGATTGTCTAAAAGTAATTCCTTGCTTCTCGCGATGTTACAAAACACTTTATATATTCTATTTTCTTGACCACACAAAACAACCGCATGTTACCTAATGAGACGCAAGCTAAGAAATTGTTAGCAGCGCACTAAATTATTCATTTACGTAGTCTCTAATGGGAATATTGGATCGCTACGTCGCTACATAGCGCTCGCAAGCGCTGTCCAGCGCTTGATAGGTACAAATCCTACATTAGACTTTACAAGTTGCAAGGAAACCTAATCTACGCATAAGGTAAATTACTCATTTGGCTGAATTGCGATACGGTTGTTCTACGGGTGTAAGAATGCTATATACGAGTATCTTTGTACCAATAGCATTAACTAAAATGTGTAGTAAACAGGTCTAGAATTTTCCGCAACATAAGCTTGCGTATGTAGCGAGAATTCTCAAGTGAAATTGTTGAATATTAATTTGATAAAGATTATTTATAGTTAAAAATGTATAGTAAGTACATAATATGAATATATTTTTACTTCATGATCGTTCATCGAGTGTATACAAAAAATACCTTACGGTGAATAAAAATGTTTTAATTTAATTTTATCTTCTAGTCACTGTTTTTGCTTTGTGAGGTAACGATGGTGATGGTGACTAATTCGGATGGTGAATAATCAAAGTAAGTAATCAAGGCATTTGATATTAAATAGTCATGAAATAACGTGCTATCTGTTTTAATTACAGATGCGATGCGAATACGACTCAGATTTATGCGATTAAGTACTATATTTATCGCGATTAAAACCTTTCTAATCAAAACGGAATATTTGCATCCGTGTCTAATGACTACAAAACTCCTCATTAAATTAAAATCAAACATCTTTGTTGGTTTACATAATCATAATCTATTGTTGTATCTACAAAAAGTATCTTAATGTAATCTTATGTATGTGGTATTGTATTGATTTGTAATACATAACGCAATGCATTAAGTACCAGTTACCACAGATCGCAAGTCGCGTCATTGCGTGAGTTGTCGCATTAGTCTGACACCTGGGTCTGCAACGCCAGCCCACTTCGTTTCCATTTGACAGCCGTATCAAACGTTGCATCGCTTCTTCCTCCTACCTTTTGCTGGGGCATTACAAATCATCTTCGCGGGATATTGGTACGTACTGCTGATAACGTAAGACAAATCGCTTCTGGGGTAGGTCACGCAAAATATTAATATAAGACTTAACACTTCTTTTGCAAGAATAAGATTTTAAAAGCGGTAAATTTTTATTGGTCAGATTTTTATGTCAATATTCCCTAATTAAAATAGTCGGAAATAGAATAAAAGCGTTTATTTATTAACCATTCTGTCAATTGTATTTAATAACATTGATGAATGAACGAATTAATTGATGAAAGATTTGATAAATAATTTAATTATGTAGGAGTACGTACGAATTAGGAAAGTCGATAATAACATGAAATGAAAAGACTGTCTCTTTTCGTTTCAGTCCGCCGCGACCAGCAAAATCGAACGTGGTCTACGAGAAAAAATAGTATGGAACGCTGAAAGGTAACAATTAAAAATCTAGGTACGTAGCATCCAACTAAAAGGTACTAAACCTATTGATGACGACGGCGAGAGATCCGCGGAGTGGTCGAGGAATGGAAACAGCTTGTAGGAAAACTATGAATTTAATGTTCTTTCTCTTTCGTGACGTTTACAACAACAATATAAAAAACAAGTTAGTTCGAATTCTATATATGATATGACACTATTTTAAAATTACATTAAAAAATAAAAATAAATCTAAAACAGAGGTCGGTTTGGCGCAAGTATGATATTTTATAATGAACTCTCCAGCGGACGTAAACAGTTCGGCTGACAGGTAACAATTAAAATTCTATGAATCGTAACATCCAACTAAAATGGGTATGAGACAATAAAATCTCCAGCGGACGTAAACCGTCCGGCTCTTGAACGTAAAACTACAAGTAAATAATGACACCTATTACTTGTTGGTCGTTGGCAGCGCAACGATCATGAGCCGTTTCCTTTCAGAGCGATCGACATCCGGCCAGTAAACGGATACATTCAAACTGGCTAACTATAGCTTCAGGTCTAGGAGCAGTGCGTTGAAATATTTATGATAGTAGTTTTAGTATAAAAAGAAAAGAAAAAGAGTTGATGACAAATTTCTCTGTAAATTCTGTTGGCTCTAAGAGTATCATCGATATATGTGTCGAATTGAAATTGTATAACAATTTTATAATAAATTAATAAAAGCTAATTTTGCAGTGGTTATAAAAAGTATTCATGTGTACCTAAAGAGACACATAGCTATACCTATATAGCTATGTGTCTCTGTTACACAGTTGTCAAAAGGTCGAAATATAACTTAAAACCATAGAAGACATTTCAAATACAAATATTTTTATTTGTTTGAACATAGGTAATAACATATAAAAATTAAAAAAAAGTTCTAACAAAAGAAAAGCAATAAGACAGATAATAAAAGATCCCATAACCGAAAAGCGATATACCGAAGCGGGTCGAGCCTCAGCTATGCGCTGCCCCATCAGATCGAAGATCTCTCTTTAATTATATTGTTATGTCGATCGTCGGAGGTCGTGAGGTTATACCAAATAGATTATCTGTAGACGATATTGTGCTGCCGCTCTGTGAATAGCTCCTTTCATATCTCTCGCTATATCAAATTCTTTTTCGGAACCGCCCGCGGTCATTACAGTTGAGGCCGGAGTCTGATTGGCTCTTTGTAATTTGTTTCGTTGTTCAAATTATTTTTTGGATTATATTGTTGTCTAGTTCGCTTTGTTTGAGAGTTGTTTAGTCATTTTGTTTGTTCTATACTACGGTAACTAATACAGTTTGCAAGTATTTTATGCAGCAGCTTCTTAGGCGGATAGTCACAAAATGGAAGTATTAATTTGATTTCTGTAGTGTCGTTAAGAATTGAGTTGTAAGATGTTGAATCATTTTGAGACCTAAGCTTAAAAATTATTAATGTTTAATTCATATTACAGTACACCTTAATTATACAATACGTGTCACGCGGTTTCACCCGCGTCAAAAATTGTGACGTAACGCTTGATAGCCTATAACCTTCCTCATTAATGTAGCTATCAGATACTAAAAGAATTTTTCAAATCCGATTTCTATTTAGAGTTTAGCGCGTTCAAACAAACAAACAAACTCTTCAACTTTATATATTAGTATAGAAGTGCATAAGAAGTAATTAGTCAGGCTCGGGCACTTTGAAACAGGGCTAACTTAGGAATAGCTTTTAGTAAAATGTCAACTGCTTTATGTTATGACTTGCTTTGTTGTGTTTATGTGTGCATAATGTCCTTTAACTATTATTTATATCGAATAAATAAAGGCGGCGATTCTTTATACCGTCTCGTTATCAAATATTCGCTAATAAATCATCGGTACGTGCTGCAGTCGCTCTTCCATGTAATCGGCACCTGTATAACGGGCCGCCGTAATACCCGACATTATATCGCCTATTAACCATAATTCGTATAATTCTAACGACTAAAGCCGAAAGTTTGTAATTATATTACAAGAACACAGCATGGCATGTCAAAACAATGAACAAAAGATACACGAAAATGAGCTGTAGCCGCTTTGCATAACCACATCCACGGAGCGGCTGCGGTCGCCTCTTGCGCACCTGTCGCGATTACACGCGCTCGGTGACACGCACGTACAATGCGCAGATAATCTACCCCGACTGTCAAAATACAAGCCAATAAATCGCGTATTACGCTAAATCAAAGACCGAGATTCGCGTGCACCGATTTGACCAACAATTTATACCCCGGCCAGCGAAATAACACACGCCATCCTTCATAAATGTATGCAAATATACCGCCTATCGCGATTGCATAAATGCTCGGAATTGCTTGTACATTTCTTGCTCACGAAGTGTAGTCTCGTGCCGTCGTACGTACGCCTAATTTCGGTCCACAAAAACATCGTTAGCTTCATTGAGTGGGTGACGGTTTCGTCAGTCATTTGTTCTGGTCGAAATCGCCGTGATTATGTTATTATTTCGACTTTCAACTTTTGTTTGGACGACGTAATTATACGTAAGCGCATTCAATTACTACTAGACACAAGTATATAGGGCGTTCACATATTTTACTAGCTCTTTTCTTATAACGAAGTTATTTCACATTATGGATTCTAATCGCTGGCAATCAATTTGAATTGAATGAAGCTACATTTTGCCCCCCGAGGGTTCAATCCAGCGGAGATTCTGAGCAGAATTTATGTGTAGTCTTAGAATGACAAGCACAAGATGTAATGGTATGCAGAACACCTACTCAAAGCTGCGAAGTATGATGGATCGGTCTGCGAGAGGCCGACGGGATAGACTTGCCATTCACAAACTATGTATTTGTAAATATGTAAAATATTCACCATAAGTTATAGAAATCAAAAGCTTCATGATAGAAATTTTCCTTTATTTTCTACACGTATTGATTTCTCATCAATAAACTATTATGATGGATTAAAAAATCGATAACAACTTTTTCAGTAATAAATGAAGCAGTATCGAGTCCAATCAATTTTATCCAAATGAACACATTGAACCTCTTTAAGGAGAATAAAAATAGGTATTCTTAATCCATTCAATTATGAAATCAATTTATTTCCTTTATAACACTTTTAAACTCTGCACTTAATCAAATTGTTTTGCCGGACATGGGAAGTACTTAAGTAAGTATTTTAAGATATCCTGCTCATGCAACACGGCGAAAGCAAAAACTTCCGTTTATGTTATCGTTTGACCCGTAAGGCGACGGACATACAAGTACATAATCATAATATATACGCACAGTTCTCTGTTCAATTACTATTAAATTCTAAGTTTACTAGCTGACCCCGCGAGCTTCTTACCGCATATGACAAAAAAAAACTAAGGGGTGGACCACCCTTAACATTTAGGGTTATGAAAAATAGATGTTGGCCGATTCTCAGGCCTACACAAAATTTCATGAGAATCGGTCGAGCCGTTTGGTAGGATTTCAATCACGCACCCCGTGACACGAGAATTTTATATATAAGATTTATTGTGTTAAAAAATATTTTATGAGTAAGTAGCATAATAGTGGATTAGTAGTTAAGTGAAGTAAGAGGGGTTTGACTACAATGTCTAAAGTTGAAATTCCGTGCGTAAAAAACTTAATTTTAGAAAATGTTAGTAAATTTATTACCTTCATGTCACAATAAGAAAATAGATAACTGGAGATGGATTTATTCCGTTACTATTGGCAGCAATGGAAACCAGCTGCGAAAGCTTTATACGAACAAAACAATTATTAACATTTTTATGACAAAAAGTCGCGCGTGATCTCTTGCTCTAAAACTATATAATATTGGCAGCATTGAGATGTCAGCTTGAGAAAATTTTAATAAACGTGTAGTTGGGGGCGGCACGCGTCGCTCCGCCCTATTATTTGCTATTTTGCGTAGGTAAATTAATTTAATGTTGTTAAATCTGTAGCGGAGATTGAAACTATACGTTATTAATTATGCGATAAGGAAGTTAGTACGTTAATAATGCCATAAAATATGGTAACGACAGTTAATAATGCGGTAATACTTGTTAAGGCTGATTCGATGTATAATTTGGTGATCGTAAGATGTCCATCGATAGTCGCGCTACAATTAGTCGCTCGGGGGCAAAGACAATGCGACCTCGTGTGCCTCTATTTGACATTTAGTCCGCGACCTTTCGTTTATTTTGGGGTCCGCTCGACTCCTACAACGCATTATTATTCAACGCATTATCTAAAGTTCGAGTTCGAGCGGCCCACGACGCGCCCACACAGACCAGACAAACTAGATCTCGTATTATTTATTCCCGGCTTTATTGTTGCGAGTTTTTTGTGTCGTGTATCGAGTTCTCGGAGTAATCGGTTTGTTTATTGCTCGAGATTTTGTCAGTACGCGCTTGAATGTTTAATGTTAAATGGCCTTTCTGTGGTCGTATTAGCGTTTTGTTCGTAAGGTGATATATTGTGATAGGTGATGTGAAGCCAAGGCGTTGGCTAGGGCGCTGTTATTATCGCAGGTTCAAGGAAAGTTTGTGTTGAATAACACCTACTTTCCTCATTATTTATAAATACCTCATAATAAAAATCAAACCTATTACGTACTTGTAGTCGAACACTATTCAGTAGCCTCATTTCTTAATAACCATAGTACATGTATTCAATGTTAAAGAGAACAAAGTCTCTATATAATTTTACCACGGTTACACAACAACAATTATTATGATAAATTATAAATATTCCCGGCAAATGACACAATTGATTCTTTGACGCATTTAGTAAGCTGGTTTTGTTTCTTGGTTGGTTACCGGTACTGAATTAGTGCTGAATATCTTCAGACTTCATTGACTTGAATCTCAACTAGATTAATTTATATAATAACATTAAAAATCTAATACAAATCTAATTATAAATAAATACTTCAACAATTATAAAATAAATGTGTTTACTAAGCAGATAGTAGTATCTACATAAAATATTGTCTATTAATATGAACCGTTGGGCCATCACTGAACTCGGTCAATGATTATTTAATGACACCGTGCTCGCGAGATTTCACGACGTTTACATACTTTAATCTTATAACTTTATAATGTAGCCATAGATTTCATAAATTTAATAACTGCGTTAAGTTTTGAAACATACGGGGCAAGTCATGATTTGCACGCTTAGCCCTTCTAGTAGCAATTATCTCGTGACAGACACATTAAATCTATAAGAATGTGACATTTGGAAGAGTGCAGGTTATGTCATAATTAATGCTTTATTAATTGAGTCGTCAAATTTTAAAGATTATGTTTTCAAATAAGAATGCCGTCGCTATAGAATTAATACTTTCGATAGTTTGACAAAACTTTTTTTTTAATTTATTTTTAAACTTATACCTCATTATTTTTTAATAAATTAGAACTCCGTATGTGAGTACTTATAAACAGACGAGTAACAAATAAATCAATAAATTACTTGTAACTACAATTCACGCAATTGTCTAAAAATACTGCACCCAATGTTAAATCTGTGAAGTAGTTAAATATGGCAAATTAAAATTAGGTATAAGAGTTAAAGTCAGTCTTTTAGTTTTTACGTTTTATTGGCATTGATTCATTAAAAAAGGCTTTAAAATAAGATTCCCTTTTGAAGAAGTCAACAGCTCATAGTTATTGACGGAGCCGGTGCATCTCCGCCGGCGGCCGCGCACGCGCCGATCACAGATTATGCTCCCAATGAACATGGCGACCATTACAATTATAACGGTTTGTACCGCGGTTCATGACAAGATAACTTAAGACGATCTTGTAGGAAAACTATAAACGGTTATGATGATGCAATTAATGGTGTAAAAGCTGTGTTTTGCGGATCAGTAAATTTTCAAGACGATTACAAATTCAATGATAGGGAAGTGCCTATTGTCAGTAATTAATTCATCCGTTAGACTTTACTAAAACCAGTATATCAATATCATAGTGAGTTCTTGTTAGAATTTTATGTTTTGTTAGTAATAAGTGCAGGCAGCGAGAAAACAAAAAGATGAACTCTAAAAATTTTTCACACAAACCTTCTTGCCGTCCTTATTACACGATTATAGCTTCTCAATGGTCTCGCGTTAGAATGTGAACAGTATCATCATAGTTCGCGATTGTCGAGAAACCTGAATTAAACAATAATTTATACAAATGTTTGATTTGCACAATTGGCACAGAAATTAACCATTATAAAAAGATTACCGAATTTTAAAATCATCTGAGCTGCTCATCTTTGGAAAACGTTTGACATCTATAATTAGTTGATTAGCAAAACTTAAATCAACCAGATGTTAATAATAGATTCCCTTACGTGTTAATAGCGATGCCCTTACGTGACTACAACACACCTGTGAGTTATATCAATTACACTCATCAATATGAATTTTGTATATTTCCGGCAACAGGACATAAAATGGATTATAGCCATTGGAAAACTGTCGCAAGTCGATGCCTTTCACTGACCACCATAGTAATAAAGAACCATAACTCATCGTACATCAGAACCGATCGAAACCATGAAACCGTTCGTAGCCAAATGACAGTCATTCGACAAGTCTGCAATTCGAGACACTTGTACACTACCGACATGCCGACATTACACTTACATAAATTTATTTGGCTCGCTGCAACACTAGTATCATTTCGCTTTGTGGGTGGTAGTGCTTAGAGTTAGATACGAATGACAGACCATAAAACTTCGTTTTGTTATAATTTAATTTAAGTATACATTTTCTGAACGTATTTTATATTTCTACTTTTGATTTGGTAGTCAGAGTGCATGTTAATAAATGTATAGTAACAAGTACTGTATTTGTTAAAATAAGATATCTTTTTATTGGTAGAATGATAATAAAATATAATATTTTATGAAGGTTTTATGAAAACGCTTAAACCTACCTACAAACATGTTTATAGGTAGTCATTTAGTTTTTATTTATTTATTAGCACCAACACTCTGTATACCTTTACATAACAGAAATAGTTTACATTTCAAGGTGGTTATACTAAGTAGGTTTCAGAATACTTATACCAGATGATGTTGTTACCTTATCATTAGTTATTTTATCACTAGAGAAGATTTGCTAGCATTTAGCATAGCTTCATTATCTAAAGAAGCTATATGTATGGACAGTCCCAAATTTCGGTGGAGCTTCATAAAGTCATTTCGGTCGTAAGGAATATATTTTAACATTCATAATCGTTACAACAAAGTGTCCGTACACAGAATATTTATTTATCGATACGTTATCCAGAAGCAAGGGATTATAATGTAAAGTGCAGTAGCTTCTTTGAAAAATCATTGATACGTGTATTTTAAAGTTTATTCATGCATGTAACTATTGTTAAGCTGAAGGTTCGTGTACTTAACGGTAAGAGGATGCTTTTGAATAAATATTTATTGTGGACTTTAGGTACTTAAATTTAGTAGGAATGTACCCACCCACGACGATATTTACTTTACTTTAGTAAATTTAATAATTTCTAAAAGAAACGCGTAACGTTAAAGATTCAGAAGGGAGGGGTTAAACAACAATCCAATAGACCGGAATTTTCAGTCTCTAGCGATGAAGATATACAAAACAAACTTACAATTATATTTATAGCGACGACCTGTATGGTGTAGTGGTTACCACGCCAGTCCACCATTCGAAGGGTCCCGGGTTCGATCCCGGCGGAGCAGAAATTTAAATAATGAACTTAGATTTCTGTTACCGATCTGAGTGTTTGTGTATTTGTCTTTGTATGTGTCCATGGCACACTCGACATATTGAATCCTAGTGTGGGGCTGTGAGTGTGAAGCGTTATTTATTTATTTATTTAATTTTCAATAATACCAGTAAATGTCGCAGCCGATGTTACGGCAAAAACAAAACCCGTCTAGAACCACCATAAGAAATGTTGTTTAAACGAAGATTATTATATCAATAGTAGTACACGACGTGCTTGACAGGCGATCTGAAATAATTAAGCTGCGTGGAGGACGAGGTCCACTTGACGTTGCTACGCAGAATTCAAATGAACCATTGACTGGCCTATTGCAGCCTGTTGCATGTCGAGATGCAAATGCTTATATGCCTCTACGCTGATCTTAGAAAATAGAAGATATTTATTATTTTCTTTAGAAATCTTTAGACACGACAAAAGGAAATGAAATTATACGGATATTTGTGTTGATGAGGATGGATGTTTCGTTTAAAATTTTCTTACGTCATTATTAAATTTTGCTAGATACTATACCTATAACAGCGAATACCTTCTTGTTAATTCATTAACATCCTACTGATATTATAAACGCGAAAGTTTGTAAGTATCGATGGATGTTTGTTACTCTTTCACGTAGAAACTACTGATTAGATTTTAATGAAATTTTACAATAATATATCTTATACATCAAAAGAACACATAGGCTAAAATTTATAAAGATATTGTGTAAATTGCTCGAAATACTAAGCCTGCGCAGACGAAGTCGCGGGCGCCAGCTAGTGTAATATATATTTCATTGGTTATGTAGTGATATAGTAGGTACAGACCAATTTGACTAAATCTACTTGCAAGATTTATTTAGATTTTTCTGTAATGAAAGTTATGCTGCATAGAATATATGCTGCATAGAAGTTTAAGCGCTATTAATTAATCAGAACTGGGGCAGGTCGATGTACCTACAAAATGAACGAAAGTGTCTCGATAAAAACTGTCTTAGACTCAACTAAATAAAATTTTAAAATATCTTCGCAAACGTTTACGTTACGCGTAATTGCAACATAATTTGCACATACAAGAATAGCGCCTAGTTCTTACCTATTGTATTTACTCACCGTAAACAATACAAAGTCGTATTTCATTCCTAGACGTACATTTTCTTTGGAACGTGTTCAGTGTGTGATAATCGTTGCTATTTAATTAAAATATAAGTAGCAGTGTCCATTAATTAAGTAATCAGCAACGAAGCTCGATCGGCGGGCTGATACGATGCATACATCACGTTATCTCGAACAGAGTCGAGTTCCGGTGGTAACGTTCTGAATAATGAGCCAACTCGAGATATACTCGTTACTGTGACGACAGATGTCACTACGGTGACTCGGACAAATGATAGTGGACCAAAAGTTTCTTGTATGCGGATTATCGTCGAACTTTAGTTCAACAGGTACGTCTACCCTCAAGCCATTTCCGTATCTACTGTTATGGGAATAGAATCTAGAATGCAGTGCAGTCTACACCATGATAAGCGATTTATTGCGAAACGCAAAATTTTATTTCAATACCGCGGTATGATTTATTCAAATAGAGTTATTGTGGTCGTTTGTATTACATAGCGTATTCTAACATAAGGGCGCAGTCGGAGATTTGATCGCAATATATAAAACTCAGAAGAACGATATTGATATTCGTAGGTAAAATTAGTAATTTAAAGAAATATGAGTTAAATTTAAAAGTTTCAAGTGAAAACGTTTCCTTGTAACTTGTTACTTACAAAGACTTCAACGCGTACTGTTACATTGCAATGAATCTACACATTTTCGTCCACGCTAATATTATTAGGCCTCGTGTGATGAGTAAGTAGATCTTATCATCTGAGATGGCTATCATAAGAAGTCGAGATCCGAAATAATCGTTGTCTTCTCGAAATTCCGTCGTACGTAAAACAAGAAGCAGGAGGCAGTAGTGGGAATGTTGTGTCTTTATTGTTATGTTTTCAGAGAAAGCTCCGGTGCCTGTTTCAGGATGCCTGCACCTGGACCTGTTCAATTACAAATGAGCTTGTGCGCTGTCCGTGAGAATTAAAAATCCAGGTGAACTTTTACAACAGTACTTGCGTGTAGTTGCAATATTTTTAAAGCACAACTTTATATTTTTATTGAGCTTGTGAAGTAGCAAGTAATGTTGCTGTAAATTAATACATAATATACTTAATTGACATGCAGTTCAGGCAAACTACCGTACAATCAATGCCGGGAGCATTGACTTACAAAGTTTAAGAGTAAATTGCTTTATCTATCGCGTTAGTTTCATAGGATATTATTCACAGGAATATTTTAAATACTTAATAGTAATTAAGTCGTGTCTTGCAATAAATTAGCTCATAGAGATAACAAGATAAGTTTATTTTAAGTATAAATCTCATACATTACGATACATACTGCTATACGTTACGGAGTGCAAAATAAAACAAAGGAACTTGCTTCTTAAACTAGGCAGAGCCTGTTTCTTAGAGATCAGCGATGTTCACAGATATTTTTCGTAATTTTATAGAAAATTTAATTGTTTTGAGATATTTTTAAAGACACATAATACAATTACTATTATTTACGATGAAATTTTTTTATTAATCTGATATAACAAATATTAAAGTTACGTAGGTCGTTAACCAAGAAAAGCTTAATTTTCGAGATCAATTTCATAAGCTTAGAGACAGATTAAGTTAAGTAATAACCGTGAAAATATACCTTTTCTCTGTTGTCGGACGTTCTCGTCGGTACTAACTCCTATTTATACCGCTACAATATTAACAGTTGTGGAGAAATTTATTAGAGAAAGTTACAGTTTCAACCCGGTAGTTATAGACCTCACAGCTGGCTTGTAAACTGCACCGCGATATAAACCGTATCATGAGGAAATGCTGGACAAAGAGTACAATCATTACAGGATTGCCAATACAATGTTGTGTTATATTTACGATTATTGAAATATATATCATAGTGCAACACAATAAGAGCGGGGATGAGTGAATGGGTGAATAGCAGTACTTTCGACGGACGGGCGACGTCAAGTTGACATTCCTAAGCGATTGAAAGGTCGCCAACTGGTTCAGTCGCTACCTTGTTGTATTGATGGCGGGTTAACTATGAACGATAACGTAAGTAAATGTACCTATATGTGCATGAATTAAAACAATGTATCAAAATAGTAAGGGAAATAACAATATTCCTAAAAAATGGAATCCCGTGGAAATGAGATCTACTTTCATAATTGGGCTGTCACTGACATTCTACTAATGATATCAACTAATTTTTTTGATCGTAATTTGATTCAAGAAAGGTAAAAACACATTAAAGCAAATTCATAAGGAGTTATTGAAAAATGCTAGTAATTCTGTTTTTCAAAGTCTTTAGTGTTTTTATTCTATCTAATATCTCGGTCGCACCAACCAGTGGGCTGTAGTCATTACACTAGATGGCGCGGTGGTCGCACAGATTACGAGTGGCGACCATCTGCCAGCTGATTGCCGGCTATTACCCCAGCACGCGTCCAGTTTCCGCTGAGGCCGCAATTTCCCGCCGATTGGTAGGAGCGGCGTGAAATGGTCCAGCCTAATGCATAGCTTCTATTAATGATTCCTACGGGAGGTTACATTGATTTCCTTTGGATTTTATCAGAGTTTTATGCAAGGAATGCATGT
>DWQK01002221.1:0-13598 GCA_018231225.1 Noctuana stator | reverse complement strand
ATCAAGCGTTACGTCACAATTCTTAACGCGGGTGAAACCGCGTGGCACAGCAAGTTAATAATATGATTCCTTATAATTACTTAATAATCGACGAGAAAAGTGCAAATTTGACAACAAGAGTAAAATGTCTGTATGTATGTAATGTCGCCTCCAATGCAATAGTGATACGTTGTGATCGTTCGCAGCACGCGTACGGTGACTTCGCAGTATTTTTCCACGACGCTTACGGCGGTGACGTCATCGCCGTGCTGTGGAAACCGGACATACACGAGGAGAGAGAATTGCAGGTTAGGTTTCATATTACACATTGCATTAATTAAGTGTGACTCTGGAAAGTTTTCTACGTGTTTCGGTCGACGATCATCATGACTTACAATATAGCTTCATCGGGATATTTGAGCTGTTAGTCGCTAAGGAGTTCCGTTGTAGATCTTCGTAGATCAAGATCTGCATTTCCTTGACTACAATCGATCTACGATAGTCATTTACTTACATTGACGACTTTTGTGGTGTAGTTGTTACGCCAGTCAAACCCGGGACCCCTAGAACAGTGGGTTCGAGGGGTCCCGGGTTTGATCTGCGGCGGAGCAGAAATTTAAATGATCAATTTAGATTTCTACCGGTCTGGGTGTTAGTGTATTTGTCTATATGTGTGTGTGTCCATGGCACGACACAGGGAATCCTAGTGTGGGGCTGTGAGTGTAAAGCGTTATTTATTTATTTATTACTTACCAAAACTTTAACAGCTGTTAATTTCCTGTTCTAAATTGGGAGGTTATATAGTTCAAGGTCCAATACCGTATGATTATGTTAAATTCTGGTTAAACAAACAAACTTTCTGTTGCAGATCGCAGCCGCCAGCGCGTTGAAACCAGTCAAATCGAAGGGTGTAACGAAGTACAAAGTGAACATCGAGGCTTTAGTGGAGGACTTCAGAATACTCGGCGAGGGGTTGGTAAAGGAAGTAGTCGTTACTACGTGACGCGTCAGCTTATTGTACGTACAAATAAATTGACTTTAGGTAATATAATTATTGGATTTCTACAGTCGGTTTTATTTTGAGGTCCTCGTAATACTAGAGTAAACTCTTGTTTTTAAATAACGCCTTAAACCCATAAGTCCCACATTAGGATTCCCTGGGTTCGTGCCATGGACTCACACAGAAACAATTACACAATCCACCCAGGCCGAGAACAGACATTTAACTTCATTTAAACATCTTCCACTGGTTGGCCACTAACTCGTATCTCCACCAATCCGCATTGGAGCAGCGTGGTGGAGTATGCTCCGGGCCTTCCCCGGTTGTGGGGAGAGACCCGTGCCCAGCAGTGGGACATAAAAAGGGTTGAAGCCAAGCCAATTATGTTTTTGCACAATCTATATAGATTCTCCACACTGCGGTGTATTTTGCTTTATTTATTGTCTTAAATTAATAATTGAGCTATGTTTTTGTATATTGGTACTGTGATATGCGAAATATGTACATGGGCGGTTTTTATTTTAGGAGGGTAATGATAAATAAACAGTTGCCGTTATTCTTGATACTTTGAAAATGTTGATAGGCACAGTATCAGTTTCCTTATTAATCGTTGATGATTCTGCCTGATAGTATTCGACTAGGTATTATATTTAACTCAGTTATCTTATTTCGTTTTCGAAGAATTGCTGCTGCGTGGTAGGCATTTTACAATTCAATTTGACGAAAGAAGTTTGTAAAAAGTATTTCGTAGTTTGCCGTATCTACTCGTTTTAACTTAGTTAACATTTCTGTGAATACTAAAGTTGACTTTGAAAGTTCATTTCGACGTTTTCTCTTCAAGCTACATCCCGGCGAAAGGGTTGGGCAGAACTAATTTAAAAGTCAGAATAAATACTATTTTACTTTTTATATGTTTTGTTTCTAGATATCAACGCAGTTTTGAGCTTTATTCTAATCACAGTGCTTTCTCTACTAATGAAGGTCTGCTTAAATATTAAACAATTAATAAAACTGATCGATTTGAAGGTGTGACAAAGATCCTGTTAAATATTGTTTTGATCATTTCAAAATTATAAGCGACATGATTGTCGCAGCGGCCTGTATATCTTGATGTTCTATAGATCAGTGATTTCTTTTATCCACTTATATAAATAGGCCAACGTGAATGTTTTTGTTTTAGGCCATTTTATCCAAAAATTTGCGAATTTCATCATGCCCTAACAATGTATTCTGTTGAACAGCATAGCTTCAATTGACATTAATAGGAATGTGTATTCGAGTACCGTAACATGATATTATTGGCTGTATAGCGTATGCTATTCAGCCAATAATGCGATGTACTCGTACATAAACTGTAGGAGTAACAGCACTATGTTGCATTGTTGTATTCACTTGAGTTATGTCGACTAACCTAATGTTAATGTTCTTTCATATTAAAAATTAATGGTTAGTGTTTTGTAAAAATTAAATATATGTACATATTACTGTACTTTATTTAACCTTAATTTAAATTCCACCGACATGAGGCACGCCAACTAATTTTGCTTCAAACACATCTGAGAGGAATTGCGTGCTGTACATTTGGTACAGTAATGCAATAATGGACTGACGATGATGATGTCGCTGTTGATAAATGTACATCTCCTACTGAACTGACGTTTAATAATTGTAATAAGAAATTATGTATTAGAACCCTAATTTGATGAGATATATGAGTAGAACTTCATGGGGCAGTCAACTTTAAACATAATATGATCCAATTTCATTCAAAGTTGTTGACTAAGTTTCTGTCTTATCGCAACAGCTATTGTAAATTACTATGCTCCAGTTTGTTTTAATCGACAGATGTTTAAAAAATGATCCAAGTTATTCACACACTTTATATTGAAAATAAATACAATATGAACGTAAAACGTAGATGGTGATCGTTAACATTCAAGTTAGCTTTCCAAGCACGTATTACTCAACGACATAAATAGCATGACGTCACGTCGGCAGGAAGTCTACTACCGCACTTGATCCTGTTAGCTAAACGGATATTCTGCTGATAGGATTGTCTGTCCTCTACCCCTACGCCAGGAGAGACTGTCACTACCCCTGATAAGCGAAAACGTCGCTTGAAATTTTAATGCAGTCGCGACATTTACCTAAATATCTTTTCCATAAAGGCAAGAGGAATTCTTCCGTATAACTTCTGAAAACGCCCTGTAATTATGATACATTATGTAAATGTGAGATGCTACTGCTCTTATTCCGTATTCGTACGAATGCCGTATAAAATTAGACGGAGGTCGCTAAGTCGACCGAAAATTCTTAATTTTAATGTACAAATGATATGGAAATAGCAATAAAGAAAAAAGGATAAAGTTGGAAAGGAATTATCTTTTTATCAACTGCGCATTTTTGTCTATAAATTAAAGGGGCATGATACGAATCATAAAGCATTTTTTGTAACTAAATACCAGCTGTCCTAATAAACCTTCGTATCTCGTCTCAGCCACTACTTACATGATAGAGTTACGAGGCTGGGACTTTTATTGTATTATGTATTCTGATGTAGAGTATTTCTAAACTAAAAAAAATTCCCTTCTCTATTTCACAAAAGACAAAATCGTTTACATAAATATGGGTACGTTCAAAGGTGTTTCAAAAATTTAGTTCTTACCGTACCTATTTACCTTTTCCAGCTGTACAAATATGTAAAATAAATCCACAACCATGAATACGTTCTACAATGAAAGTTTTCCAATACATACATAAATATTTTTTACGTTACTTTTGAATAGCTATGCAGACTGCTAGGGGTTCAATACATGAGGAATATCACTACTTTCCGGTATGAGTACTTACTCATAACGATAAACTTTTATCGCAAGTTTGCGTGTTTCATCGTACTTTGCTCCGTAATACGAACTCATAGCGAAAGGGTTCTTAATGCGACCGAAAGCCATTTCGACAGGTTCTTTGTCCGTTTAACTTTGTGTAAGATTTAACAATAATGGGTAGCTGAGGATTTTCGGTATATCCTCTTAGATTTTCCTGTCAACGTCTGAGAGACTTAACAGTCGATGTATTTATTTTGTACATACTGCGTCTTTCTGTCCTTTCTTAGAAACCATTAGTAGGATAGCCGACATTGTTAATGATAATAGCAGTATTTAAGTAACCTATTGCATGTAACTAAACATAACAATAAAGTTACTGAAGTATCATTAAATTAATTTGCACTGACATTTGCATGATTTGAACTACTATGTTACCGTATATGTAACAAAAGTCAGGGTCATCTAAATTTGGCTACATTATTTAGCTATATCATTTATCAATTTTTTATATTTTAAATTGTTGTACTGTAAGTATTTTGTAACCATTAATTACAACGAACTATGCTAAGCGTTATCGTAAGAAATTCTCTCAGAATGTGCGAATATTTCGACACAATACCGGAAGTTTTCACCCTCCACTCTACCTACCCTTATAAAGGATTATAAGGGACACTAAACATTATTTATGAAAACATTGCCATAGATTTATATTGCGATTTTTCTCAAACATTCAAATTCATAGAAGCAGTAGAATTTGATATATTTATTTTAACATAAATCCTTTCGCTATTTTAATCGCGAGGCGCCTAGTTTTGAAACTAAAAATTTTGTAGCTCTTTATACTAAATCATTTCGTACGATTTATATATGAATTTCAGCAGCCAATATCGGTTGATGGGACACAATTTGTATTTCGTTCTGAAGGGTTAATTTTCTGTGTCACTAGGCACGCGTAGCCCATCAGTTCCTACGTCATATAAACGAAGGGATTGACAAATTGACACTGTCGCGATTAGAATTCCGAAATTTATATTCTAAGGAATTTATTTTATGAACATAATAAAAAGTTTATTGAGTTAGGGTAATTTAAACTTGGTTTCATTGCCTAATGATTAGGTTTACGACTGAACTCTATTACGGAGGTTAAATTCAATACCTATTTTAACGCATCCTTCTGACATTATTGGAATTATTAACGACAGTAAAAAAATTGTTATAGCTATCATTCGTAAGAAACATGATTTTATTTTGAAAGAGTAACAATTTATTCTAATATATAACCTTGTAAGTCGAATAAATGAATTCGTTTCTCAGCGTGGGAGATGTACTTGCCTTTTTGTGTGAGATAACCGAATAAAGCTTCAGAGTGTCAAGTATAACGAGCCACGATCCCCAAAGACGTATCTTATTAGAATTTGAAATACTGTGTCTTTTAGATAAAACTTATTACAACTTTTTGGGTAGGTTACGTGAAAGAATTGTGCTAACGATGAATAATTTTAGTAAATAAAAATTGGTACTTATGTTGTTTTGTATCTACGTCGCATGGGTAGCTAAAGATAAGATTAGTACATACCTATGGCCAGTGGCCATGCAGCCATCTAGTGATAAATCTGATAAATTAGTACCAAAAATACTTGTACTCAACAAAGCTATGATCTCTGGAAGTTAAAGATATATTTCAACTTAGAAAGTACTGCAGTCTATCCAAGAGTTGTAAGTACGATTCCATAGATATTTGATATTGATAGATGGTATTTACCCTTAAACTCGGCAACCTCTCCTATCTTCCGACTTAACGGTACAAATATTGTAGCATTGCTACTCTAGCCAACAGTGATGGACTGTTCCAAAAGAGACAATGCTTAATGGTTATTGTTATCATTGTTTGTTTGTTTGTTTCAGCATACTATTCGCTGATATCGTGGGCTTCACGGTGCTCGCATCGCAGTGCAGTGCGCAGGAGTTGGTGCGACTCCTCAATGAGCTTTTCGGCCGGTTCGATCAGCTTGCCAATGTAAGTCTTTGATGTCTTAAAACGGTACTTTAAAGTTAAATAGTGCAAGTTCGTTTTACTTTGATTTACCAACAACTTGGATTATATTGACGTACTCTTAGTTATTTTAAGGAAAGGTTACAAATAACCACATTTGAGATTTACGACTTACGTTTGTATAAGGAAGTCATACAAACCTTTCTACTTGATTTCCTGGTCAAAAGCACGTTGCACCAAAAAAAAGTGCTGTTATTTAATAATATAGAAAGCTACGGTTGTCTTTTTTATACCTAAACGTAGCAAATAGCTATAGCTATCTAAAAGTAAGAAACATAATCACGGTTGAAGTGTAAAGGATACCAAAATAAATTTGGCTCCACAGGTCTGCTTTGATGTGCTTAAGTAAGTTTACCTTTAACCTAAAAAGATCAATAGTTTCTGTCGGTGCCCATCTTATTTTTATATCCTAAGTTAAATAATAAATATTTAGGTCAAATTGTTATACAGCCTTAGGAAACCCTATTTTGGTCTGAGTTCTGGACGACAAAATATTTCACATATTTTTGATTGGCTTTCATTTTAACTAGGGTACGCATTTGTTTTTTTATAAATATTAATTTACTTAATACATGTAGCTGTGCTTAATTTATTATTTCAAAAAAGTAGGAAATTAATATTCAGCTATCTAAACTTACGAGTGATTGCTGTTCGTAGATAAACAGCCATAAATACGTTTTACATAATGGCGCCATCCAGACTTGTTCCGCCGAAATACAATAACTGCTTTACAATCAAAATTCCTGCGGCTGTGGTAATTGGCACTCTGATACCTACCATCTAAAACATCGATAGAAGATTATGCCAAGATTCGGGTCAGCGAACCCAAAGAATAGGCATAACGATAGACTTTCAAAACCTGTTTTAAAATATTTGTACGCATGTTTTGTTGCCGAGTAATAAATATTTATTAATATTCTTGCAATTATAGAAGGATTAATAACATGTTTTTGAATATTGTTCGAAAACGTTGCCAGCCATAGTATCATGGTACATATGACGTAACCCGAACCGTAGACCGCAGAACCGAAGTCTGTGTAGACAAATGCCCGTTAAGCTCGTTGTCGCTAGGAAACTTTACGTTACGCTGATCGATCAGCGTGAATTCAATTTCAATTGCTTTATTTTCCGTATATATTTCTCAATGAATTCTCAAAAATTAATTGGAACATTATTTTTTGCTTTTTAGAACAGATTTTACTATACTAAATTATTTTATTAGATTGTTTGATATTGTTACCATGCATTATTACAACTAGTAGTCGAAATTCGACTCAAGATTGATTGCATGAAGTCGAAATTCGATTATTATTCATTAAAATTGGATTTTACTAATATATTTTACTATATATTTTTATCAAGGGAAAAACCCACAAGTTAAAAATACAGCTGTTAGGGATGAATTGTAATTTATAATATGATCCGGATCTTTGTAAATTTATGTAGGGAATCCAAAACCGAATTTTGTTAAATCATTTTAAAACATGTACAATCAAACAGTAAGATTTTTATATAAAATATATAAACACAGATGTCTGTTACAAAAATTTTAAACTCAAAGTATAAATTGTTTACTTCATCCGTTTCTTCGTGTCACTTTATCCTTACTATGCGAGTGCAATTGACAACTAGAACGTTTGATATAAATAAACCGTTGCCTGTAGCTGTAGGCACGTCTAATAGCGAATAATATGCAAACACATATTATTTATAATATTATTATATTCTTCACACATATTGTATATAAATTTTATCAATCCATACTCCTTGTCCACATAAACTTTTATTATTCAAAATCTAAGACTCCGCCTTGCGCCGTTACGTGCGAATCGAAAATCTCAAAACGTACCCACTATTTTGTAAAAAGTGATTTACTTTTATTTACGAAGTGATCCAATATTTGTAATATTTCTATGTAGATACGTTTTTTAGGAAACGATTAAAGTTAATGTTCATTGCGACAGGACAACCACTGTCTTCGCATCAAGATCCTGGGCGACTGCTACTACTGCGTGTCCGGGCTGCCCGAGCCCCGTTCCGACCATGCTCGCTGCACCGTCGAGATGGGGCTTGATATGATCGACGCAATCGCGTAAGCACCTTATTTTTTTGAAATACCTTTATATAATATCTAATTCCATTCATGACTGTCGCTAAGTTTACTGGATTTAGTATCAAAACTTTATTTTATATCTTAAGTGCACTTAACTTTACAGCAGAATTCCTTTACATTTTCCAACCTAAGTTTGGTCACAAGGATTATACTTTGGCTTGTAGATGAACCATCAGTGGTTCAGCACTCATTAGGAAAGCAGTTCTTGCAGCAAGATTCTGATTAAAAATGTCAAAATAACTTTTAAAAATATATTAGATTATCTTAATGTACTAAATCTGGAGAATTCCGTGGTGTTATTTAATTTTGTTCAATTAGTTTGATTTAAGATTTAACTATCAACAATGCAACCTTCTCTACAATTATCTACTATTAGTTGTAAGCATATCTATGTTGTCTTCAAATAAATCATAAGCAAACAAAAATAAATCGCGTAGTAATTTAATTTCGTAATCAGTATAACTTTGACTTCAAAGTTTGGCTACAAAAGCTCGTAACTCCAACATGTTTCCACAAATTATCTTAAAATATCCTTCCTAACCTAACTTGTTCACTTTTCGAGAAAGTTCTGTCGTTTCATTTAATTTGAGCATTTCATTAACTTATTAATTACATGTCTGAAGTTGTTTGACGTTTACGTTACTACCGTACTTTTACGTTAACGACGTACCTATATCGTAAAATGTTTTAAGTTTGTGTGTTTAATGGTTATATGCATATTATACTGTTATTTTTACTTCTGTTTAGATATCATAAAAACATAAAGGTGTTTTTCAACGCGTAATGCGGCTAGGCAAAATTGTTGGTAATAAAGAAATAAATAACAACAAATAGTAGGAACTAATTAAAGCATTCGTTTTATAGCAGCGATTTTATTTGTGAATTCCGGTAACTTCCTGAACCTGTTACCTTGTAAGATTTTCTTATTATGGGTTTTCGTCAAGCAACTTCTTCACGTAGTTTCTTTTTTTTCAAGTTATCACCAAATTTTCTTTCTTCTAATTATTCGTTTTAGGATATATTAAAATTTCTATTTATACAATTAAACTATAAACCGAGAATTCCTATTCTATGAAATATAAATATATATAGAGGCAATATACAAATACAATAGAGATACATATATTATGTAAGTAAGTATATAAAAAAGTAACTAAATTTACGACTTAAACAGATTCACATATACGACAAGAAAATTACGTTAGTAAGTTCAAGAATACGAGACGGCGCGTATAAATCTTTGGAGCCTCGCGACAATTGCTACATAAATAGTCGTTTGATCTGACAGAATTATTATATTCTCTCTCTGGCGTAAACCTTGTATGTTGAGACTACGTAAATTGGTTCCGCGTAACGGTTGAATATAAATTAAACCGTAGTTTACGTTTCATTTTGGGTCGGATAAAATTGATTGTATGTATTATTATAGCGTTCACGTACGTTTTGTGTTTAAATGGGGCACGTAAGTCTTCAATTAAAACGTAATTGCCAAATTTTTACCAATCAGGATGAATAATAAACTTTTGAAATAGCGCTTTATTCTATGAGTGAGGTGTGTGGTACCTTCCGCTATGAATGGCGTGAGTCTAAGGTGGAAACGGAAATTAATTTGTAAGTGTAAAACATGTAATTTTACGGATTTTTCAGGTTCTATTGCCCTTAAATAAATTAAAACATATTATTATAACCTCAATTTATACGTAGTCAAGTGAAGGCGGTGATGTTGTCCCCATGCAGACTTTCATGTTAAGCTTTCAATTTCTGCAAGCGCAGTCTCACTATACATATTTTTATATTGCGGCATGACAATATATTTTTTTACCACAGAGAATTATTCATACTAAGATATAAAGTGCGAGCTTGGCGTGTGGCGTATGTACTTACAACCCCTATTCCGCCCCAGTTATCATCCATAAGGTACGAGTACACCCCGTAACGCTCTACCTATTGTTATCTATTATTATGAAGGCTTGTGTTAGTTTGTTAGTCAGTCTTATGAGGCTGCTGTAATTCTCTTATTGTTCTACATAATCACTTTCAACTGTTCTTAGTTAGTGAACCATGATTTAGCGAAGAGGGTGCCTTTAAGCTTAGGACTGAACAAGAGACTTGGCACGATACTTAAGAAATTGTTGTAATATAAGTAACGTTTCCCACACATAGGCTGACAATAGGGTTAGCTGTTTCATGTGTAGTAACAATAAGGTTATATCACAAAAAAAACATAGGCTACAATTTATATGGATATTGTGTGAATTGCTCGAAATACTAATCATGTGCAGACAAAGTCGCATGCACCAGCTCGTAAGTATTAAATGCTTGATTACACGACCTCCCGGTAAACTGATGATGCCACCGTGCGCAGTCAGGCATGTAGAATGTGGAGATACGTGTCATACGTGCGAATCGTTTGATAGGGCTTATCTAGAAAGCCGTGTAGCAACACTAACCCATTAAAGCTACACCCACAGAATAGTTCTTTGTTGGGTTCGTAAGTAGCACCTGGGGGGTCCTCGCGATACGCTTATTTACCATTGTTGTCAAGAATGTTGGTGTGACATTTTATCCAATAACGATATTTTATTGTCTACTGTAATATAAGCACGCAGTCTATAGCAGAACTTAACTTGATACCCTTATTGTTTCTTGTACATATGTATACAAACATATATGAGATGAAAGGCGGTAAATGACTAACCCTTGAAAGTTGATCCTGATTTAAAGAAGTTTATTGGCCACTAATTCTTATAACATCTGATGTAGAAAGAGGCTTGAGATCGAACATAGGGCAATGTGGCTCCTTAGGACTAGATTGGTCGCCTCATATTTAACTTGTGTCGGCACACCTATTCCTCCGAAAAAAATTATACAGTAAAAAATAAATATATGTTAGACCTTGGCAGGTCTCATCATTCAATAATTCAATGTAGACATATTAATTATTTACTTCTTGCCTAAATGGTTCTCATCCATTTTGAATATCTAAATCTGAACTTTATTAAAAACCTTATCCCTCGCAGGAATGATGGATGCTATCCGTAGAATTTACAATTCATAGTAGAGGAAAGTTGCTTGAAAAATTGGCTTATACAATATGCATTACTCGTTTAATAAATGCCTACCGTAATTACCTTGTAAAGAAATGTAAGGGCTTAAGAATTTCATTCACCGCCTGCGAGTGAAGAAAGTTTATTTTTTTCTCATGGTAATTTTTGTTATGCAATTACAAATTGGGAAATAATATTTAAACATAATAATTATATTTATGTTATTGTGGTATGATTTAAATTCTACACAAGACAACATTGTCCGACAATAGACTTTGTACTTATTTAGTTGACATTATTAAGTGTGAACTACGAGTATGTTATGTTCCGGTACTACTGCGTTGTCTCAAAGAGGTCGCTTGTAGGCAATAAGACCGCCTTTTGTATTGATTTTGCTTGTTTTTATTTGTTATATTTTTATGAATCTGGTATACAATAAAGAGTATTAATAATAATATTGTTGCTAGAGGTATAGTTGATCGCTTCGGGTAATCTCTTGCGATGCGAGAGGTCCTGAGTTTATCAATTGTTTGATTTCCATTTATTTTTTGCGTGGACTTGGCACTGAAGTGGCCGTAAACGAAAAATACGATTCTAATAAAAGTGGTTCGACCTAGTCGCGAAATTAGCTGCAAATGACAGGCACTTTTTATAGACTGTTCGTAAACCGAAGTTTTTATAAAATACGTATTACGTCGGATATCTTCACGGTGAAATGGAATTTAAATTAATATTTTCTGATAGATTGTTTTGACTTTGGTCTTTGGTGGATCTATGATTGATTTTCATGGAAGACATTGTTTTTCAACTCAACTAATGAATGGTATTTTATTTTTATATTATATGGGTGTAAAATACGAGTACATAAATCATAAGTTAAAATTCAATACTTTTCCAGAGTCTCTTGAATCAGGTCTTTTGAGAAAACTTTCGCCATATTGGTACCCTTATGTATATTCAAACACCGAAGTAAAACAAAAGCAATTAGTCTAAAGAATCTATGAATGACCTTACAAAATACAAAACAGACGTATTCTAGTACATGTTTTGTAAAGTTTATAGTCATAGGTGTGCAGTAAACAAAGACATAACACTACAAGCAAGAGCATATGTAGCACCGCATTTGCACTATAATTTCGAGCTGCGTTACTTAAACCGGTCAAAGAAATGAATAAAATCCCCGGACGAGCTTTGCCTCGTTTCGTTCCCGTCACGTTCCCGCCCGACGCGGCTCGTTACCGTTTTGCTGTGTCATACAATGCAGAACTACTGTAATTAGTGAAACGAACTGTTTCTTGCTGCTCTAAACTTTAAATAGGAGAGAGTACCTATCTGATCGTAAGTGATCGAAGTATCCGATGTAGGAAACAGTTGCTCCGTTGCTATGAGGATCGAGATGATCGCTTTATAAAACACTTTAGGCGACCATCTTAAGACCACATCGAGTATGAGACACTTCACTTTATATTACAGTTGGCGATAATATAAGGCTGTTTCCTGCTAATTGGTATTGTTGTTTCTGTCATTAACTCATTAGTATCACAATAGGTCTTTAAAAGCTTCCGCAATGTACTGTGGAATGCTTTTGTCTAACGTTTTTTATTTCTTTCGTTTTACCTTATTTTTATCGATTTCAGACTTATTTAGTTACAAATTACTGTTGTATTACGATTGTTACGAAACGTAGTATATATAAATTATAATACAGAGACCTGAAACATAAAATAATTGGAATTTCTGATTTCCTGCAAATCAAACCATCTGGAAGGATTTATTGGTCCGCTGTAACACAGTCAAGTCACTGTCGGGTCGTCTGTGTATAAAAGCGGGTATAAAAAGTTTCAGGATTGCGGTAGGCAATCAACACTCTCAGAGTAACCGCAACCGCACGTCTCAGACCTAAATATCTTCATTACCTGACAAGCGTGAGGTTTACCTTCACGGACACACCTTCCCTACAACTATGTTGCATATTCTGTAGCATATTAATTACAGATTATAAACAGAATAATTCACGATACGAGTACACATCCACACATTTTTTTACGGTGTTTGTTTTTGCGGCTAACGGCTTGTTGGGTTTATGCTAATAACAACTCAAGTATTTTTTGTAAATAAAATATGTGTTAGTAGCTTACCGGGGCGCCGAAGTAATTACCGCAGAAATGTGTAAAGTTGTTGAGTACGTGATTTCTTTATACGGGAACCGTAATTACTTGCATTTAAGAAAACGTTAAGAAAAACTTTATTTACGCGCTAAATACGTACGATATTTTATTTATTTGTTTATTGTTAATTAGAACGGTACATTAACCACCTACACTAATTAAAACGTCATTTTCCTAATGACAGTATGAAACATTCGAAGCATAAATAACCTCGCATTGTTGGTTTATTTGGATTATTCTTATTTAAGGATATAGGTACGAGTATATCATAAGTAGTACAAGTTTTAATCAACTTTTTATTTTATAACTACATTTTTAATACAGAACGTACTTTAACAAAATTAATGCAAATCTACTTTTAATTAAAGCATACCTAAAACATTTAATATATTCTTAAATACAGATCCGTATAT